>JAULAV010006641.1:0-25231 GCA_030789695.1 Scilla litardierei | reverse complement strand
TTGGGGATAAAAATCCAATTTTTAGTAGAAAAAGGTGTTTTTTATCTCCAAAAATCGTTTTTTATTGTAAAAGGTTGATTTTTAACAATAAAAACGATAGAATCTTGAGCGATTGATCCAAGAAATTGGATCTCTACATATGCGCATATGGAATATTTAGATCTAGGGAGAAAGTTACCTCTAGATCCTACCGCCGGATCTAGAGACGTTCGGTGAAGGAAGCCCGTTCGCGTCGCGCCCGTCCGTCGGCAGGGGTTCGGCTCAGCTTCGAGCGTGCTGATATCGTGTTGTAAACGTGGTGGCTATGGAATCCATAGCCCTGTATTTATAATGGTAGGGTTACATAATGGGTGGATACCCACTAACGGGTAGGCCCACCAAAAGCCCGTTTATAACAAAAAGTGATTATTTGGGGAATAATTACTCCATTATTAACGTAGAACAGATCTCTTCGGTTGGATCATTGAGACCCTGTAATCAAATGGGTAGGCTTGTGTAGGGTTTATTTGCATTTAACTAAGATTTTGTGGGTTTACTTTATTTACAAAAACAGTTATGTTTAAAATTGGAAATAAGAGTGGTTTTTAAGAAAGACAAAAAATATTAATGCGGTGTATTATTATGTACAGTGAATTCAAAGAAGGCAATTGCTACGCGCACATACCGAATTGCTCTACGCACGTCCGCCTTTTGAAATGAACAGGAACAAAAATGACTTTTAAAAAACCCCAAAATATAATGAACAGTTGTGCGCGCTGAGTAATTTTTTTGGATAGCATGGTTTTTACTCGACGATCACAACCGTTCAAATTCTGGAGTAATTTTACATGCAGTTCTGCGCAGAGAGTAATATTACTCCACTGTATCCGTTTTTACTCACCGCGCACAACCGGGTATAATTTTGCCCGTTACTCGCGTTGAGTAATATTGCTCCAGCGTATACTTTTTTACTCACCGCACACAACTCGTCATATTTTAGCCGGTTGTGCGCGCTGAGTAATATTTCTCCAACGTATATTTTGTTACTCACCGCGCACAACTGGACATATTTTAGCCAGCTGTACGCGTTGAGTAATATTTCTTCAACGTATCCTTTTTACTAATCGCGCAAAACTGGTCATATTTTTGTCGGTTGTGCACACTGAGTAATAATACTACACAATAACCTTTTTTACTTCTCACGCACAATATGACATAATTTTTTCGGCTGTGCGCGATAAGTAAATTGCGCGATGGCTAATATTTTTACTCAATGGCCACTACAACAACATCAAAACCATTCTGATCGTGATCAGACCCGAATGCGAACAGTCTTTTGTCCAAAGGCGTGAAAAGCTAACGAGCTAGGGTTTGATTTTGGCCAAAAAAATTCTGCTATTTCTCTGATCAATAGAGCATAGAAGAGTTCCTGCATAGATTAAAAGAAGATCTAAGCCAGAGCAAAAGATTTTTGGCATTTTAGTGCCCTAAAATAGTCGACTGAGTATGTAGTGCATCTGAAAGCTGGAAGTAGGTAAGAAATTAATTGATGCTAATTAATTGGGTTTTTATTAATATTTTCATAAATTGATTGATGAAATATACTGTTTGTACATGAATGCAGATAAATTATGAAGATTGAGATGGACATGTTACAAATTGAGTGGATCTTTGAAGAAGATGATAAACAAGCAAAGGTTAGGAATTTTTTCTATATGTTAACTAAAAATTTTTCTTGAAAATAAAGTAAAAAATTTAGTGATTATTTTGTTATGTGGCAATTAATTCAGGGTAATGTAGAAAGAACAGAGGGTATTGAAGATTTTACAAAGCAGTTCACACAACTAAGAAAATTTTCACCCGTAAAGAAGAGCTTGTTAAATGGATAAAGTCAGTCGATTTGAAAAATGGGATGGTAGTTGTTACAAAAGCATCAAATATGAGTACAACGAGAAATAGAATCCCAACTCATTACTTTTGTTGTGAAAGAAGTGGGAAATATCGGCCACACGGGCGATAAAGAAAGTCCAAAAAAGCAACTGGAAGCAAGAAGTGTAACTGTCCCTTCTCCTTGAGGGCTAATGTGGTGGCGAAAGATAAGTTGAGTTTGACAGTTGTATGTGGAATTCACAACCATAAACCCGCTATGTACCTAGAGGGACATTCATATGCTGGGAGGTTAGAAGGGGTGGAGATGGAAACATTGATAGACTAGTCAAATAGCTTGGTGAGGCCAAGTGAAATATTGAAATATCTGAAGGAAAAGGATATGGCCACCTCTACCCCAATCAAAACTATATATAATGCCAGACAGAGATGTTTGGTATTGGTGTTTTAGACCAATATTATTTTGATGATGATCACAATATTATATTGTTGCTAATGACTCTCATGTTTTAGTCTCATGTTTATCAAATGAAGAACAACATGATTTGGAGACTAATAGCTTGGTGCAAGGATGGACATCAAGGGCAACATAGCCAAAGCTTGGGACTTGATGAAGGGAAGCTCATCAAGTGGTTGCAAAGCGTGGGAAGATGGTGGGAAGCATCAAGGCATCAAGAGCTTGAAGCTTAGACTCTAAAGGAAGCAATGTAATCCATGTAATATCTTTTATTATTTGCATTTCTCTTTTCGAGTCTAGGATTATTGTAATGCCTTGATAGATGGTCATACTCTCATGCATATGCATATAACCATCTTAATGAGCCTTAGGATTTTCATGGAATCCAGTCCAATAGGTTCATCATGCCAAATGACTCAATTGGAATCTCTGTCTCTCCCACATGCGACTACTGAAGGAAGGACAGACGACTGGGTGATTCCAGGCGCCTGTCCGGCCTTCTACAATCGACTGTAGTGCACTGCTCAAGTCAACTTTTTATTGACTCATTCTTGAGCTTTTGAGAACATACGACTGGCGTTTATTATTCAGGCATATGTCTTTCATCAGGCGCCTGGAAATTTTCCTACAGTCATCTGTTTGCCAAAGTGCGTAACTTGCATTTTCTGGGCATCAACCTACTTCGTGTGACATCCGACTGTTCAGAGTTTCCAGTCACATGTATATTTCAAGCGCCTGAACTTTGGTCATCAGTCGTCTGAATGCACAAGTGCGTAAGTTGCATTCTCTCTGTTTCTGTCCATCCCATGTAACAGTCGCCTACTGAAGTTTATTCAGGTGCCTGCTCATTTACAGGCGCCTATGTAGTCTTCTACAGTCGCCTGTCCTGGCTCAGCTTATAGCCGTTAGAAATTTTATAGCAGTGGACCAGTCGACTGTCAGTCCTTCTTCAGTCGACTATCTGTACCGTAAAATGCTAGATTATAGCCGTTACAGAGTTTCTCTCTTGAATTTTTCCTTGGGGTTTATGGGGTTTTTGGGGCTTCCTATAATAAATAGGAGTTGGCTTAGGTCATTAAGAACTCTTGGAACTATTGAAGAGCATTAATGATCATTAAGCCACACTAATAATTCTCATTCCCTTCTCATAAGCATTTTCCTC
This sequence comes from Scilla litardierei, assembly GCA_030789695.1. NCBI lineage: Eukaryota > Viridiplantae > Streptophyta > Magnoliopsida > Asparagales > Asparagaceae > Scilla > Scilla litardierei. Next base: position 21,746 of record JAULAV010006641.1, on the reverse strand, counting down.
TTCATGCATTGAAGCTTAGCTCAAGGGAAAACATCCAAGTGCAATCAATCTCATCTCATCACTTGGAGATCCTCTTCTATGCCTTCATCTTCATATTGTGTAAGTTCATCTCAAGGCATATGTAAGAGTATTTTTTTTTGTTGGGTATTAGACTTCTCCCTACTTGGTTTTAATGATGAGAAACCATAAATACTTGTGACTAATTCTCTCCATGCAGTTAATCCATTCCCTAAGCTTATCATGACGATCATATAGCAATGGATGACCATGAAGATCAATTAAAGCTCAAAGTTGACGATTGGGTGATCAAAGATAAAGAATGGAATTTCAAAAACTTCAAGAAGATTTCAAGATTATTCAAAAGAAAAAAGAGAAGCTAAATCAAATGTAACCTTTTTATTCTCTTTTCTTTCTTATTAGAATATAGTTTTGAAGTAAATTATTGTTGGAGCTCACGCACTTCACTCATTCTAGCCTAGGAAGTCATTAGAAATCAATTCCTAGGTTCCGAACTTCTTTTATTCTAAGTTGTGCATTTTAGACTTCCGACAGGCGATTGAAGTACAATTTACAGGCGCCTGTTTCAAAACAGTCGACTGTGAATTGTTCAACAGTCGTCTGTTATGCACACTTTTTTGACTTGATTTTTGGGCTTTCAGTTCTTAACTTTCATCAAGCGACTGCTGTACAAAGTACATGCGCATGTCTAGTGTCAGGCACATGTGACTTGTTAGTCAGTCGCATGTCTCATCTTGCCCAAAGTTCATAAGTTTTGTTAACTTTCGCACTAGCACCTGCAGGCGATGTAAGAAGGATTTACATGCGCATGTCTATGGCACATGCGCCTGTATTATTCTTCTACAGTCGCTTGTCCAACACTTGCCCAAAACTTTGATTTTGGCAAGTTACGCATTTGTGCAACGGACGACTGATGTTGGTTTTCCAGTCGCATGCTCATGGCCCAGACGCCTGTGGATTCCACATCAGTCGCATGTGCTAGCATACCCAGAATTCTTCAATTTTCCCAACTTACACACTTAGGGTATCAGTCGCCTGTAGAAGGTTTCTTAGTCGCCTTTTCAGGCTCCTATTCAGCCTTCATCAGTCGACTGTCCTACGGGGTAAGTTACCGTTTGAATTCTCACATACTCTCTGACACAGTGCATCAGTCGACTGTGGTTTCTTCACCAGTCAACTGTCTGTAGCGTAAATTCTATCCGTTGGCTTTTTTCACAGATTTTAAAGTGGGTTTTGGGTATTTTGTTTGAGGGTTTTGGAGAACCTATAAGAGGGGCTTCTACTGTTCCATTATAGCCTATTAGTCATTCTCTTAGCAACTCAAGAATTCATCTTCATGCTCTCAAGCTCTCAACTCTTTCAAGCCCTAAATCTAAATCTCATCTTTTCTTCCAACTAGAACCCATTCAACATCCTCTAGCTTTGGTGAAGACAAGAACAAGGGCTTCTCTCTTCTTGAAAGAGACATCAACACACACAATCTTGCTCCTTCAAGTTCCACTTCAAGGAATATGTGATTGTAAGTGTTGTAATTTCATAATTTCATATCTTTCGATATTTGTTTTACTCTCGGTTTGTGAGAGTGGTTTGCTTGATCCCAAGTTGTGGGATTCAAGGACATCGATTGTTGGTCGATTACACTTGTAGAGTTGCTCCAAGTGGGTTTAAAGGAAACCTCACGTTAGTGTTCTAACTTGAGTATCCGAAAGTATCCAGGTGGAAGGGACATAGGATTACCGGGAACAAGTCGGATTTGACTTGGATAATCTGACCCCTTGAAACATCTTATTGTTTGCATTGTTCATTGTTGTTAATTCTTATTTCCGCATCTTTGTTGGATTAGGATTTTAATTAAGCGTAATTTCTTAGTTAAATTTTATAAACACTATTCAACCCCCCTTCTAGTGTTTTCCTCGTAGCCATGGTTCTTACAATTGGTATCAAAGCTAGACTATAGCTATGGCATCTAACAACAACAATGTTCCTTATCCTACTTCGTACAACAATCACGATCGTAATGGTGCTTCTACTGTATTCGAAGGACAATCAACGGTTCGTCCTCCGCGTTTCAATGGCATGAATTTTGGCTATTGAAAGTGCCGGATGGTGACGTTCCTAAGGAGTGCTTCTCTTTGGAGAACCCTCCATAAGGATTACGTAGAATCCACCGAAGAAGATTTTGACAAGTGAACTCCCGTCGAGAAGTCCGCAGAGGTATACAATGCCAAAGTAATGAACGCTCATTATTATGCATTGGATCCAGATGAGTTCAACAAGATATGCACATGTAAGAGTGCATATCAAATATGGAACCATCTCATTGTTACCCACGAGAGGACAAACAAGGTAAAATTGTCAAAGTTATATGTTGTTATACAAAACTTCGACATGTTCCAAATGCAGGAAGGTTAGAACATTGTAACGATGTACGAACGCTTCATCGACATCACCAATGAGCTTGAAGCTCTCGAACAAACACATTCACAACAAAAAAGGTAAGAAAAATAATCATGTCAATGTCCTCAAATTGGAAAAGAAGAGCTATTACCATTCAGGAGGTCAATGACATGAAGAACTATACTGTGGTAAATCTCATCGATACTCTCATGTCTTACGAAGTAAGAAGGGAGAATCGATTGAAGATTAGAGGCATGATGAGGCCAACAGATGCAAAGAAGAAGGCGTTAGCGTTCAAGGCTACATCTTCATCATCCGATGTGATGAGTCCGAGAACGAGATGGATTTGGAAGAAATGGCGCTAATGGCGAAGAAGTTCCAACGCTTCTTCTGCAAAGGTAAATTCTCTTCCAAATCTAAATTTGCTTGCACTAACAACTTCTTTTCTCTTTGTTTTAAGTGTAACAAGACAATGCACATCAAGAAGGATTGTACAATGCTAAGAAACAAAGAAAAGTGGAAAGCAACGAAGTATCACAAGTCCGACAAATTAAAGAAGGACAAGAAGAAAGGCTCGTTGGGACTTTTGATGGCTCAAGTGGGTATTTATCAAGCGAATCCGAGGATGAGAAGGATGAGTGTATACATATGTGCTTCATGGCCCGAGAAGATACATTCTCCGATGGAAGCGATAGTGAGAACGATGAACCCGAGGTAACTATGGATGAAATTCGTATTACTAACGAAGAATAATTTTCTAAGTATCAATCTATTATGCTTAGATATACTAATTTGAAGAAATGAAATGTTAGTAAATCATCCATGCCATGCATCACCAACAATGACACCATTGTTGACACACTTACACTTGAGAAAGACAATTTGGTTTCTCAAAATGACACATTGAGAAATTAGGTGAATTCCCTCAAATCTCAATTTGATCATGTTTCTTATAAAGATAGTGTTGATCTAATTTCACAAAACACACAATTGGGTATTGAGAATGATTCTCTCAAAACCCAAGTGCACGAGCTCACCACACGTGTGTCCACATTGGACACTACTATTTCTTCCATTAGGGACAAATATGAGCTCATGTCTTCTCATATTAAGAGATTTAACAAAAGGAAAGGATAATTGGTTGAATTGCTTTCAAACCAATTTCTGGCCACACATCGTGTTGGACTTGGTTATGTGGAAGCAAATGCATCCAAATCTCGCACCTCCTATAGTGGTGTAACTATAGATTTTGTGAGTGTAACGGCCGCTTTCCGACCGTTCGTTTTTTCCTACGCGTATGACTCTTTTCGTGTGCGTATTTATTTTTGTCTCTTCTTGGATCCAGACTATACGATGTGATATATCGTTGTGATCGTATAGAAGAGTAGTTATTTGTGGGATTTTTAGTGAACGTCATTTCACGGGTCGTTCTCATATAAATCAGGTTTGATTGCAGGGTCGTCATAGCTTTAGACTTAGTCACCGGATCTTTTATTTTTTTGATCATTTTTATGGACCAAACACGTGATCGACCACCATATCCCCGAGCCTCTCTTCGTCACGGTCGTCTCGATATTTTTTTCGTAATTTTCTGACACCCCTAGCCCACCCAAATCACTAATCAATTTCGACGCCCGTTAAGCCCAAATCAAATTCAAATTTCTGTTGCTAAACAAATTTTGGGAAGATTTGTACGTCTCATGAATTTGATTCAGCCACTACCCTTACTCAACTTTTCTCCACTTTGTCCCCCCTCACTCACCCTCTCTCCTAGTCACCACTTAGTTATACCCCACTTAAAAGTGTCTTTAGCAAATCATCTCTTCAAAACAACAAATCTGGCCGAAACTTACAAAACCCATGCATTCACCGTAGCCGCCGGGTTTCCTTCCTCCTCCAGCCACCGACGGCCGCCCCAGCCCCCACCGTCGGCCACCACCCACTCCTCCTCCTTTTCCTCCCTCTCCTCCTCTCCAAGAGACCTAAAACCCAAGAGAATCACCATTGGCCGAATTTTTTCACACGGCAGTCTCTCGCCGGAAAAACTGGCGCCCGCCGGCCACCTGCCGCTGCCGACGACCACCGCCACCCCCACTTGACTCCTCTTTGACCTCCCGATCATCTGCAATTCCCCTTACACTCTTTCCACATCTCTATCTTCTCGAAAACCCCTTGGAACTCAGCCCTAGTGGCTGTTTTTGACAGCTTGCGTGCCGCCACTTCGAGCCCATCGTCCGGCCACCTCCGGTAATCACCCTACCACCGTTGGACTCCTATCGAAGCCCTCTATCATCTACAATTTCCCTTTCCCTCTTTCCACATCTCTATCTCCTTGAAAACCCGTTGAAACAAGCCATAGCGGCTGTTTTTGACAGATCTATGCGCTGTTCTTCAACGCCGGTGCACAGCCACCTCCAACCACTTCCGGCAACCACTCCACCACCGTTGGATTCCTCTTGAACCCCTTTAGCTACTGCGACTTCCCTTTGACTCTTTTGATCGCTGTTTTTCTGCTGAGACGCGCGACAACCACAATTGAACGGAATTTGTCCTCTCCGTCTTCTCACGGCCGCCCACCACCGTGCGCTGACGCTGTCGGCCACCCACCGGGCCGAGCAATTCCCACTGATCACCTTCAATCACCGGCAACCCCCTTGGAAACTCGGAGTTCACGTGCATCACCGAACTCACGTGTTTCTACCCGACATTGCTGCCGTCGTGAAGATCTGTTGCGCTACCCGCAATGGGAGAGAGATCGCCGCTTGCTCGCTGTTCGTGCCACCACCTCGCTGTACAGAAGTGTCTCGCTGTGCTATCCGCAACCGAGACGTGGCAGACGACGCTGACACATTACCGTTCAGACCCGACATCCGCTTTTTGATCGACGTCAAAAAGTTAGTCCTCTAACAAGAACCCCCACTGTAGCAAAACGAAAACCTAATCTAAAAATCGTCAACAATAACTAAATTTCATTTCCGCACCTTTAAAACATTGCAAATATTAGACTTCTACGAAGGACTGAATTTCTGTGCACATAGGATAGATCGTCGATTAGGCTGAACTGAAACGAAAACGTGATTTTGACTGCTAGGATAGCCCCGTTGAACTTAGAAATGAACTTTAATAGGAATGATGGAAAACGTGTCCTGACACCGCCATTGACCCGTTTCAGACGGACCCTCGCTGACGCACCTAAACGACGGGACGCTCTCGCCATCGCATGCAAGTGTTTACACTTGTGTTCTTACGATCATGTTTAGGCATTCATCTTCTTAGGAAGTTAAAGAACTTTTAAAGAGAACCGGACGTGAAATGATAGCGCCCGGGACCCCCTTGACAGCTTAGACTTGACGACGAAGTCTAAGCACAACAACAACAACAACTGACACCTTAGGGTCTTCCTGTGTGTGCATGCGTATGGACCCCCTAGAATCAACAATAACAACAGCTACCATAGGTTTCCTCTGTGTGTGCGTGCGTGTGGACCCCCTATAATGAACAAGTCTCATCCATTCTCGTCATGTCATGTAACTCTCATTCATTCTCCTCTTGCCATGTCATGTCATGTATTGCATAAGCCTGCGTGCGAATAGGGTACTCTCCAAGCTAGAGAGGGTGATCCCTTGTCACGATTGGAAATGGATAAGCCTGCGGGCAAATAGGGCACTCTCCAAGCTAGAGAGGGTGATCCCTTGTCATGATTGGAAATGGTAAGCATGCGGGCGAATAGGGCACTCTCCAAGCTAGAGAGGGTGATCCCTTGTCACGATTGGAAATGGATAAGCCTGCGGGCGAATATGGCACTCTCCAAGATAGATAGGGTGATCCCTTGTCATAATTGGAAATGGTAAGCCTGCGGGCTAATAGGGCACTCTCCAAGATAGAGAGGGTGATCCCTTGTCACGATTGGAAATGGATAAGCCTGCGGGCGAATAGGGCACTCACCGAGTGAGTGGGTGATCCCTTTCATGTCTAGTCTTGTGCACTTGGGTTTGGGGTAGGGTTGAGCGGTCGCACGGGGAGAGGGTTTGGCCGCCCTCAAACCGTAAGGCGTGAACCCTTCGAGTCACACGTGTCTTATCTTGTCTTATCCTGTCCCGTCTAGCTTAGTCCCGTAGGCGGTAGCACACGCTACGGCTACTGCCTGTCGTGTTTTACTTTCCTGCACCGCTTTACTTCTTGTATAGTGTAACTGTCATGTCATAACAACATCATGTTAATCAACCAGTAAAATGTTGCTCTTAATTACCTACACTTGCAGTAGAGTCTAACCCTTTCTTGTAGACTTTACCTGACGTACAGTTCCTTTTCTTTTGGGTACTATACGTCAGGTGTTGAGCCAGGGTACGTGGACGAGTTGGAAACATCGGAGTATGTGGAGCCAGAGGACGTCGACCCGGAGTACCTTCCTGATGTGTACCAGACCTAGAGGTCTTTTTCGTCGCTGCCTTTCAGAGGTTACTACTTTTAGCTTACTCTCTTTCGGTAGTTTGTTGCCATGCTTAGGCTTCTCTTTTTAGACTTTTTGTACTCGGTGGATATTATCTCTTTTTATTAATGAATGCAACTTTCTTTCTGTACTTTCTGTTGTTCCGAATTTTATAAATGCAAGAACCTGAAAATTTTAAAATGGTACCCCTACAGACGCTTATTGGGTCCGAGCTTCACAGCTCCGGCCCAAGCGGGCCTTAGTCACGCTTTGCCTCCGTAGTTTTGGGAAGCGGGGCGTGACAGGTTTTAGTGGTGGCCCATGCAGGTCATGCAAAAGTTCGGAACAATAAGAGTACTGCATTCATTTAATGTCCATGTACAAGTCTAAATTAGGTTTTCCTCGTCCTAGATGGTAGGAAGACTTAGATAGACATCCAGGTTTGGTAGTCAGGCGCTTTGGTTAAGATTTAGTCATACTCGTCTTAGGATACTCTAGTAGCCCCTCACCTGGCTCTGACCATGTTAGATTTCTAAGAGTCCTTCCTTTAGTCATTTGCTCGGGTCCATCAACTTCGGGCCCAGCAGAACGTGATCTTGATTCTCTTAGGAACCTTTCCCTGAGATTTCTTTTACAGCCTAGATTATTAGGAAGTCATAGTGCTGAGTCCTCCTGATCTTTAGACGGCCCGATAATTAGGAATCTCTGATTTCTAGCATCTTTCCAATCATTACACTTCTGCGTTATCGACTGTAGAATTCCATCGTAGCTTTCATGAATTATATTCTAGGCGTATCCATCACACGATCATTTTCCTTGCCCTCGACTCACGTGATCGCTTCATGACACTTATCGATAATTCTTCGAATCTCTCCATTGCAAATCCTGCTTCCTTTAAAAGTATTTTCAAAATTCATTATTAAATTCTTCGCTCAGTTTAACTTCTTTGAAAACCCTTATTAAATATTTAAATTTCTTACTTTCGGTTGATTTAAAATTCTTTCATTGATTTTGAAATCTTCTTGGTCGTAATTTTTAAGTTACTGTCTCATACTTATTTTCGAATCGGTATCTTTCGTATTTCAGTTTTAAAACCTTGTTACCATTTTGATAATTCACTATATCATCTTTTTTTAAACTACGAAATTTATTTTGACCACTTACCGTACGTACTTTTAGAATATTTTCTAAGCTAATTGAACTTCAAATTATATATATATATATCAGTTCTATGTTCATCGTGCTCATACTTCGAAAATCTTTGTATAAATCTATTTTCATTTGCGAAACAAATCACTACCTCATCCTACTCTTTATTCCTTGTCTAACTCTTATTCCGAATTGTAATATTCTACCATCTGCTCACTGTTTCTACATATTTTTTTAAGTATAAATGTATATGATACCAAACTTTACATGTAATTCTTCTTTCATCTATTTAATTATTTTGACCAATATTTTTGTCCCACCTAACCATCTACCTCTATATCTCGCTTTATTTGAACGCGTTCCTTCCAATCTTGTTTCGTTTCGCTTTTGCCTTCGGTTTCCTTTCTATTGTTTAGGTGTTAGTGCTCGTCGTTGCCTGTGTCAACTCTAGTTTAGTAGTGGGCCCATTGGTTTTTTTGTGATGTCGTCGTGGTGCATGTTTATAGGTAGAGTGCGTGGACCTGTATGCGTGTGTTACCTTTAGGATCTTAATGATTGTCTCTTGTGTCATGTGTGTATACTCAGTGTGGTCTGTGGTATACGTATGGAGTTGTCTGAATGATGGTATTCATATAGGTATGGATAGCGTCATAGCAGGCAATTCCTTAGACTTAGTCTTTCGTATTATAGTGTATCTTATCTTTGGCTTAATGTGATTGTATGAAAAATTTTGTTTTCTTTCAAACCAAATCTTTAAAGTTTTGACACTAGCCCACAAAGATCACACCCCATATCTTCCCCAACCAATACCACCACTGCACATGTTTTTTCCCACACGTTTTTAAACATTCTTATTTTCTCTTTCCCTCTTCGGGAGTGTTATTTTTTCTTGTTAGGATATTGTTAGTACTAGCTATTATTGTTATAGGGTTATGTTTGCGGGTAGGCTTAGAGTGAGATGAGATATGTTGTATCGGTGATTAGTTGATTTTGAATAACAAGGATTTTAGGTTAGGTTTCTTTGGATTAAAAGAATGAGGTGTCCAAGCTTATTTATAATACCGATGTGTGACGGACTCAATGGAGAACTCTGATTGGATGAAATTATATGCGGGGAGATGAAAACTTATTCGACCTGAAACTTGGACGAGTGGTAGATAGGAGTAGCTAGGAAGGTATGGTATGAGTTAGGGTGATCATGAGAGTGAGTAGAGCATTTAAAGCATCAAGATTTGATTATAGGTTGGAGTGAGAAGACATTGGAGATAACACGACGCGTTGAGACGAACAGAATGTTATGAAGATGGATTTAATAGGATTAAGAGATCGGATGATAGGGGTAAGGATAGATGTACTTTTTGGTTCATTGATTTTGGAGAATAGATTTATGAGTCGATATGATGGAGAATATATTGGGGACGTGATGATTGTTGAATTGTAGACGGTGATGTGGATTCATAGTCAAATGCTAAGGTATGATTCTAGTTGTAGCATTAGCCAGGGGAGAGACGAGTTATGATGGATTATTTGAGGAACGTTGTTTGAAGTTATATGATTAGCGATTATTACGTGCAGATATGGGAGTTGCGGGTATAAGTGTATATAGATATCATTATTATTAGTATAAGAGATTCCGAGGACGGAATCATTTCTAAGGTGGGTAGAATGTAACGGTCGCTTTCCGACCGTTCGTATTTTCTACGCGTACGACTCTTTTCGTGTGCATATTTATTTTTGCCTCTTCTTGGATCCGGACTATACGATGTGATATGTTGTTGTGACCATATAGAAGAGTAGTTATTTGTGGGATTTTTAGTGAACGTTATTTCACGGGTCGTTCTCCCACAAATCAGGTTTGATTGCAGGGTCGTCGTAGCTTTAGACTTAGTTACCGGAACTTTTATTTTTTTGATCATTTTCCGTGGACCAAACGCGCGATCGACCACCGTATCCCCGAGCCTCTCTTCGTCAGTCGTCCCGATATTTTTTTCGTAATTTTCTGACACCCCTAGCCCACCCAAATCACCAATCAATTTCGAAGCCTCTTAAGCCCAAATCAAATTCAAATTTCTGTTGCTAATCAAATCTTGGGAAGATTTGTATGTATCATGAATTTGATTCAGCCACTACCCTCACGCAACTTTTCCCCACTTTGTACACCCCCTCACTCACCCTCTCTCCTAGTCACCCCTTAGTTATACCCCACTTAAAAGTGTCTTTAGCAAATCATCTCTTCAAAACAACAAATCTGGCCAAAACTTACAAAACCCACGCATTCATCGTAGCCGCCGGTTTTCCTTCCTCCTCCAGCCACCGACGGCCGTCCCCAGCCCCCACTGTCGGCCACCACCCTCTCCTCCTCCTTCTCCTCCTCCTCCTCCTCTCCAAGAGCCCTAAAACCCAAGAGAATCACCATTGGCCGAATTTTTTCCCACATCAGCCTCTCGTCGAAAAAACTGGCGCCCGCCGGCCACCCGCCGCCGTCGGCGACCACCCCCACCCCCACTTGACTCCTCTTTGACCTCCCGATCATCTGCAATTCCCCTTACCCTCTTCCTACAGCTCTATCTCCTCGAAAACCCCTTGGAACTCAGCCCTCGCGGCTGTTTTTGACAGCTTGCACGCCGCCACTTCGAACTCGTCGTCCGGCCACCGCCGGCGACCACCCTACCACCGTTGGACTCCTATCGAACCCCTATATCATCTGCAATTTTCCTTTCCCTCTTTCCACATTTCTATCTCCTCGAAAACCCGTTGAAACAAGCCCTAGTGACTGTTTTTGACAGATCTGTGCATTGTTCTTCAACGCCGGTGCACGGCCACCTCCGACCACTTCCGGCAACCACTCCACCACCGTTGGATTCCTCTTAAACCCCTTTAGCTACTGCAACTTCCCTCTGACTTTTTTGATCGCTGTTTTCCCATTGAGACGCGTGACAACAACTGCTGCGCGAATCTGTCCTCTCCGTCTTCTCACGACCGCCCACCGCCGTGCGCTGACGCCGTCGGCCACCCACCAGGCCGAGCAACCCCCACTGATCTCCTTCAATCACTGACAGCCCCTTGTATCCTCGGAGTTCATGCGCGTCACCGAACTCACGTGTTTCTACCCGACATTGCTGCCGTCGTGAAGATCTGTTGCGCTACCCGTGTCGGGAGAGAGATCGCCGCTTGCTCGATGTTCATGCCACCACCTTGCTTTCCATAAGTGTCTTGCTGTGTTACCTGTGGCCGAGACGTGGTAGACAATGCTGACACATCGCCGTTCAGACCTGACATCCGCTTTTTGATCGACGTCAAATGGTTAGTCCTCTAACGCGTAGAAAGAACCTCCACTGTAGCAAAACCAAAACCTAATCTAAAAATCGTCAACAATAACTAAATTTCATTTCCGCACCTTTAAAACGTTGCAAATATTAGACATCGACGAAGGACTGAATTTCTGTGCACATAGGATAGATCGTCGATTAGGCTGAACTGAAATGAAAACGTGACTTTGACTGCTAGGATAGCCCCATTGAACCTAGAAATGAACTTTACTAGGAATGATGAAAAACGTGTCCTGACACCGCTGTTGACCCATTTCAGACGGACCCTCGCTGACGCACCACTTCGACGGGATGCTCCGGATCGACGACGCTCTCGCCATAGCAGGCAAGTGTTTACACTTGTGTTCTTACGGCCATGTTTAAGCATTCATCTTCTTAGGGAGTTAAATAACTTTTAAAGAGAACCGAACATGAAACGATAGCGCCCAGGACCCCCTTGACAGCTTAGACTTAACGACAAAGTCTAAGCATAACACCACCAACAACTGACACCTTACAGTTTTCCTGTGTGTGCGTGCGTGTGGACCCCCTAGAATCAACAACAACAACAACAACAATAACAACAACAACTGCTACCATAGGTTTCCACTGTTTGTGCGTGTGTGTGGACCCCCTAGAATGAACAACTCTCATCCATTCTCGTCATGTCATGTAACTCTCATTCATTCTCGTCTTGCCATGTCATGTCATGTATTGCATAAGCTTGCGGGCGAATAGGGTACTCTCCAAGCTAGAGAGGGTGATCCCTTGTCACGATTGGAAATGGATAAGCATGCAGGCGAATAGGGCACTCTCCAAGCTAGAGAGGGTGATCCCTTTTCATGATTGAAAATGGTAAGCATGCGGACGAATTGGGCACTCTCCAAGCTAGAGAGGGTGATCCTTTGTCACGATTGGAAATGGATAAGCCTGCGGGCGAATATGGCACTCTCCAAGATAGAGAGGGTGATCCCTTGTCATGATTGAAAATGGTAAGCCTGCTGGCGAATAGGGTACTCTCCAAGCTAGAGAGGGTGATCCCTTGTCACGATTAGAAATGGATAAGCCTGTGGGCGAATAGGGCACTCACCGAGTGAGTGGGTGATCCCTTGTCATGTTTAGTCTTATGCACTTGGGTTTGGGGTAGGGTTGAGCGGTCGCACGGGGAGAGGGTCTGGCCGCCCTCAAACCGTAAGGCGTGAACCCTTCGAGTCACACGTGTCTTGTCTTGTCCTGTCCTGTCTAGCTTAGTCCCGTAGCCGGTAGCACACGCTACGGCTACTGCCTGTCGCGTTTTACTTTCTGCACCGCTTTACTTCTTGTATAGTGTACACGTCATGTCATAACAACAGCATGTTAATCAACCAGTAAAATGTTGCTCTTAATTACTTACACTTGCAGTAGAGTCTAACCCTTTCATGTAGACTTTACCTGACGTACAGTTCCTTTTCTCTTGGGTACTGTACGTCAGGTGTTGAGCCAGAGTACGTGGACGAGTCAGACACACCGGAGTACATGGAGCCAGAGGACGTCAACCCGGAGTACCTTCCTGACGTGGACCAGACCTAGAGGTCTTTTCCGTCGCTGCGTTTCAGAGGTTACTACTTTTAGCTTAATCTCTTTCGGTAGTTTGTTGCCATGCTTAGGCTTCTCTTTTTAGACTTTTTGTACTCGCTGGATATTATCCCTTTATATTAATAAATGCAACTTTCTTTCTTTACTATCTGTTGTTCCGAATTTTATAAATGCAAGAACCTGAAATTTTTAAAATGGTACCCCTACAGACGCTTATTGGGTCCGAGCTTCACAGCTCCGGCCCAAGCGGTCCTTAATCACGCTTCGCCTTCGTAGTTTTGGGAAGTGGGGCGTGAGGCCATCCTCCCGTGCATTCTCTAGTAGTGACAAAAACACTATTGGTAGCAAACATACTAAGAAAGTCACCACTCGACACGTTTCTTCTTTTGACAAGAAACCTATTAAGCATGGTGTTAAGGCCAAAATTAATCGAGACAGTTGTCAAGCTGACGTAGACTCGAGATGCTGAATCGGAGCCTCGTCAGTAGTCGGAGTGGGACCCTTGGTTGATGGAACCAGGGTCGGGTAATGGTAGATGGAGATGATGTGACCTTTGGTCGGTCTTCTGACGGCAGTTGCGTCGATCGTTTTAGGTTGGGAAGCTCGACATCGACCTTCGACGTTGGTTAGCGACCGTCGATCTGCACCACATGGATTCGTTAGGGGGGTCGGATCTTGGTTCTGACCCAAATCCCCTTCGATGCTTAAGTTAGTAGGGAACTTAAGGAAGAGAGGGAGCTTGGTGCAGCTGAGATCGACCTACAGAGGTCCGTCTCAGGACTGACGGCGCAAGCTCGAATATAAGAAATGTAAGCTGAGAAAGTTGAGTTCTATGTCTTAGACCTCGTACCTTGGAAATGGGACCCTTTTCTTTATTTATAGACGTTCAGGGTCCCTTTGGAGACATTGGGGAGATAACGGCCACCCCATAATAGGGCTACGATCTTCCCCATTAATAGGAATACATGTTGTGCACGTCTCTAAGATTCTCGAGCCCACCTTTAATCCTATAGTCGAGTGAGGCGGACCCAACGGTCGACTGGTCATTTAGGCTTTGATTGAGTCGACATCGGGCTTCTTTGGTGGGCCTAGTGGGCCTTAGTCATCTGTCGACCGAGTTGTCTCAAATGCTGGCCCAATGACTCAACAATGGCCCCCGTCGCACGACCTTGAAGGATCCATCCGCTGAAGTTAAGCGACGTTACATCACTTTTATTGGGGCTCGGCAGTTGAGAAAATAACACTTGAGTTCTAGGCGCCAAAATACCCGACTCGTCGATTCAGATGATTTGTTGGTTCGAAATAAAATACATTCTGGACTCTTGGATCATTGGCACGTGTTTCATCATGCGGTTGTTGCCTCGCCAATATATGACGGTTCCAGTGATAGAGTGTGGAAGTTTCGTCTTCATTCTCTCGATTCAGATTCTCCTTCTCTCGAAAGCAATGGCTTCATCCTCCATCTCTGCCTCCGGAAGAAACGTGGTCACAACCATTTAGAAGAATCGGGAGTGGGTCATAGAGCCAGGCTTGCTGGCAAATGTGAGGTCCAAAGTCAAGGCTGGCCAAATCGGCGAGCTTCAGAGGAGCTATATCTGTCTTGATTATCAAATCATGTTTCCTGGGAGGGACGAGAGGGCTCATCGTCCTGGCGATCGGGAGGCGGGAATTTACGTAAAAGCCTTTGAACGAGGCCTTCGGTTTCCCTTGCATCCCTTCATGCGATACTTCCTGTGTACCTTGAACATTTCTCTCTGCCAGTTGATGCCGAATGCCATCGGCATGTTGATGGTCTTCATAGTTCTGTGCGTGACGAAGGAAATCGAACCATCTCTGCGTCTGTTCAACTACTTCTTCTCGATTCCTCCCCTTAAAATCCTGGGATGGTATTCGATAATGGCCCGTCGAGGCCGGAAGCTACTGGAAGATTTCCCCTCCTCCAATCCCAAGTGGAAAGACGAGTTTGTGTTTGTGGTTTTTCAGGGGGAGGCAAGCTTCTGCACCGGTTGGGGCGCCCCTGATTTGGGACCAGCCGAGGATAAGCTGCTGGTTATTGAGAGAGGAAAGATGTTGATACTCTGATGAGCCTGACAGAGGGTATGAGGTCGATCAAGTGGCTGTGGTCGGACGACGTGCTTCGTCGGACCGTGTGGACGAAAGGTCAGTTTGATCTTGCTCGCCAATTGTTCGACCTTTGTTCTTTGACCTAACTTGTTTATTGCACTCGCAGGTAAGACCAGCGTGGATTATCTGGTGGATCCCGCCTTAAGGGAAGCAGTCGAGGCTTCCATCAAAGAGGCGGAGGCGAGCATGTTGTCGCCCTAGGCACCGACCGTGTTGAGATCGATGGCCCAGCCGTCCGGAGATCGGTCCATGATCGTCAAGGGGACTGTCCAGGTGGCTCGCCCTCAGAAGAAGAAGAAGAAGAAAGGGCCCCCCCTCCGAGTTTGAAGTGGTTGCGCTGGAGGGGAGCAAGAGGAGGCGGATGCTCGTTCTCAGCGACTCGGTGCAGTCTGGGTCAAACGCAGCCGCGGAGCAGGCCTCCCAGCTAGGGAGTGATGCTTTTCACGAGGAAGATTCAAGGGAGACTCAGGTTCCATTGGAGCTCCTCGTTCACCGGGACTCCTGGCCCTGGGGGTCTGTTCCCCTCCGTAGGGTTGTCTGAAGACATCCCTGACGAGTATAGGTCGATGTTGCTGGAGAGTCGATCTCCTCAGGCCCCCCTCGACTGTTCTGAGGAGGAGCTCGTCAAGGCGTGGTTTTCATTGAGGCGTGGAGATTCCACTCTCCTTGACTGCGGGACCGCCTCCTGCATCGCTGAGAATGCAACCCTTTCACAGGACATGTCTGTCGTGGAAAAGGTCGATTATGAGCGGCTCGCGTCAATAGCTGTTCACGCCAACGTTCAGGTAATCATTATTTGGGCCTCTATCGATGCTAATATCAGTGCTTAAGCTGACTATCGAGTGTTGTGTACAGGCTCGTGTGGCCACCGCGGCATTCCCACCGTCGCGCTCTGGAGGTGGCCGATCATGGGGTCACCCTGGAGGCTGTTAGGTCACGTGTGGAGTGATCTCAAGTTGAGCTGACCAGACTCAGCCTTCTCTATGAGACAAAACTGAATCACATACAGAAACTCGAGGAGGAGTTGCACGAGTCTCATAAGAGGGAGGTTGAGCAAGTCGCCTTGAGGAAGCGAGCAGAGGATGCTCTGCTGGAGGAGAGAGTCGAGGCCGAGGTCATAGCAGAGAGGGCGATTCAGGAGTTCAAAGATACATTTCCAGACTTCGACGAGCTATACAAAGAAGGCTACGAGCGATATCGACTGGAGATGAAGAATCGATTTCCCGACCTCTCTGCTGAGATTGACCAGACCCAGGTAGTGCTTCCGGACTTCGGCGAGGATGAGTCGAGCCAAGGTGATGACGAGTCAAGCTGAGGCATGGAGGAGACAGCTCCCATGGACGAGGCTACCACCAGGGCTGGTGACGAAGCAAGGGCGGGCGCTACGGGGGACCCAGAGTCTACGGCCGTGCTGGATGGAGATCAAGGGCCTGAACGGACGCTGTAAGATCTCGGCGCTTCAGTTTTAGGCCTGCTTGTAGAAATTTTTGAATGTATAGGGAGGTGATGTAAATGAAAACAATTTTTTGCAAAGGAAAGTGACATGAGAATTGGCCTGTGTATCCTTATATGCAATTGCCTCTCTTTGTTTGTAGTCGCTCACGCCCCGTGGTGGTCTTAATGCCCGATGGTCCCTTTCGATGGGTTAGGCTCTGCTTCAGGGTGATCGAGGATAAACCATCGAACCACATTTAGAATTTGACCACCATGTTCCTTGGTGAGAGAGAGAGAGATTCACCTGACTCATGGTTGACGAAATAAGAGTCGTTCAGCGGCGAAGAGGCGGTCGTTCGGCGGCGAAGGGGTGGTCCTTCAACTTATGGCTGAAGACGTTCTGGGAGAGTCGTTCAGTGGCGAAGGGGTGGCCCCTTCGACTTACGGCTGACGCTCGTTTGGGAGAGTCGTTCAGTGGCGAATGGATGGCCCCTTCGACTTACGGCTGACGCTCGTTTGGGAGAGTCATTCAGTGGCCCATAACCAGAATCTCTGGAAATTTTCGTAATAACTCAACCGACTGCGGATGAGCCCAAAATATAGTCCTCACTCATTTGTCACTTCGTCCACTTCATGATACACAATGTAATTACGCTGTGTCACTAGATTAAGGAATAGCTGCATTTCTGCTCTCCAGGCCATTTCCCCTGCCTTCATCCTCTGTCTGGCTTTATAAATAGTGTTGATTGTGGTAGATGTTGCATTATCCTTTTCCTTCAGGTATTTCAAGATTTCGTTTGGCCTAGTCATTCTAGTGGCGAAGTCTGGGGTGGCCCCTTCGACTTACGGCTGACGCTCGTTTTGGGAGAGTCGTTCAATGGCGAAGGGGTGGCCCCTTCGACTTACAGATGACGCTCGTTTTGGGAGAGTCATTCAGTGGCGAAGGGGTGGCCCCTTCGACTTACGGCTGACGCTCATTTTTTGAGAGTCATTCAGTGGTGAAGGGGTGGCCCCTTCGACTTACGGCTGACGCTCGTTTTAGGAGAGTCGTTCAGTGGCGAAGGGGTGGCCCCTTCGACTTACGGCTGACGCTCGTTTTAGGAGAGTCGTTCAGTGGTGAAGGGGTGGTCCCTTCGACTTACGGCTGACGCTCGTTTTATGAGAGTCGTTCAGTGGCAAAGGGACGACCCTGTTGACTTACAGCTGATGCTAGTTTTAGGAGAGTTGTTTTCTTCGACTTACGGCTAACGCTCGTTTTAGGAGAGTCATTCAGCGACTTACAGCTGATGCTCGTTTTAGGAGAGTCATTCAGTGGCGAAGGGGCGGCCCCTTCGACTTACGGCTGACGCTCGTTTTAGGAGAGTCATTCAGTGGCGAAGGGGCGGCCCCTTCGACTTACGACTGACGCTCGTTTTAGGAGAGTCGTTCAGTGCCGAAGGGGCGGTCCCTTCGACTTATGACCGACGCTCGTTTTAGGAGAGTCGTTCAGTGGTGAAGGGGTGGCCCCTTCAACTTACGGCTGACGCTCGTTTTTAGGAGCCAATTGCATCAACGTAAGTTTAGTTTTCCCAAAACCTCCCGAGGATCGGATCCTTTTTGAGGGGAGTTTTGAAGGGATAGTTTCTGTAAACTTTACGAAGACTTATGGAAGCGAAACTTTATTTGGTAAAAGAGACATGCTTTATTAACGGAAGTAGCAGAAAAACCAAAAAAGGCGTACATGTGTTTTCTGATCAACGCCGGAGCAGTTGCCGTTCATTGCCCTTTTATTTGCCTTGAGTCTTAGATGGTTCATTAGTCGACCACCTTGGTGATAGGCGATCCCGTCATCTTACCCTTCTGTTTTGAGGATCCTTCTTTGCTGGGTGGATCATTGGCCGGGCCTTTAGGGTGTCCTCGCTTGACTAGGGCATCAATATCTTTTTGAGAGTCCAACAGTCATTTGTGTCGTGCCCATAGTCGTCGTAATATTTGCAGAATTTGAGGTCTTCCCTCTTATCGTATTTGCCCTTCTTCGTAGCCTCTTGCAGATCAGCTCTTCTCGTGGGGCGTAGAAGAGGACTTCTGCCTTAGGAGCGACCAGCTTAGTGTAGGTAGGACGCTCCTTGCTTCGAGGGCTCCTCTCCCTGGGCCTCTTATCTCGGGACTCCTGGCGGGGGTCCCAGAGTTTGGTTTCTCTTGCCTCGTGTCTCCACGATGGGAGGGGGTGCCCTTCGCATTAGCTCCAGCTGGTTCTTCCGCCTTCTCGGAGGAAGTGAACCGATCTGTTACGTTGAGCATTTCTGCGACGGTGTTAGGGAGAACTGGTGAAGGGCCCTCCTCAGGTGTTTGTTTCAGACCGCCTGGGTGTACACCGCTATGACGGTCACGTCCGGTGTCTTCTCTACATGGAGCCTCTCGTCGTTGAATCTATAGACGAATGCTCGGATTGACTCGTTTTCGTTTTATTTGAGCGAGAAGAGGTGGGATGACCTCTTCCTGGGACGTCATCCTGCGATGAATTGCTTGCAGAATATTTCTACCAGTTCGTCGAACGAGCAGATGCAGCCATGGGATAGCCCTTCGTACCAGCTTTCTGCCCTCTTGAACATGGTAGCATGGAAGGCTCTACAAAGGTATGGCTCCTTGGCCCCGTAGAGTAGCATGACATTCAAATACTTATGAATGTGCGACCAAGAGTCGCCTCTGCCATCATAAGCTGGTGGAGCGAGGAGCTTGAATTAAGGAAGAAAAGGAGCATAGATGATATTCTCTTTCAGAGTGGTCTTCCGAATCGCGGATTGGGCCAATATGGATCCTCATGCTCCCAGTTGGGAGAAGTTGGCCCCCGATGATCGGTTTAGGATCTCTTCCCTCTTCACAAATCCATCTGCAGGGTCTAGTGGGTGATAACCTGGGAAAGCCACGTACATTACCTGATTTAGGATGTTGCGGGTTGCCGCCCGATAGTTGGAGGGGGTGGGTTCCCCCTAGAGAAAGAAAGCTCGATTATCGACCCACGCTCTGTTGTATTTATGGGCCGGGGGGTTGAATTGTGGAGGTTGATCTCTAGTTGTTCTGCCCTTGGGTCCCCCAGATCTCGGAGGAAAGCTGAGCCCTTCGTTGGCATCAGGTTTGGGTTTGGAGGCGGCAATGGCTCATTTACTGGGGATGGGATCCCCATGTTCTGGTGTATCAAAGTCGCCAATGCGCCTAGGCTCCTATCGATCTGCTCGATGAACTGGGTGAACTCCTTTCGGGACACCCTTGGCTTCTTTGGGGCCTCCGCTGGTCGAGGTAGTGGCGTTGTGGAGTTCGCGACGTCCTCCACCAGGACGCTGTTTGCTCTAGGCTTCTCCTTCAAACCTTCGACCGGTCCGACGTTGCTGGGTCCAGTTGTCATAGGTTCTTGATTGCTTTGGAATGTCAAGCTGTTAACGTTTTCCACAGACGGCGCCAAACTGTTAAGGCCAAAATTGACTGAGAGAGTTGTCAAGCTGACGTAGACTCGAGATGCTGAATCGGAGCCTCATCAGCAGTCGGAGTGGGACCCTTAGTTGGTGGAACCAGGGTCGAGTAATGGTATATGGAAATGATGTGACCTTTGGTCGGTCTTCTGATGGCAGTTGCATCGATCCTTCCAGGTTGGAAAGCTCGACACCAACCTTCAACGTTGGTTAGCAACCGTCGATCTGCACCACAGTGATTCGTTAGGGGGGCCGGATCTGGGTTCTGATCCAAATCCCCTCCGATGCTTAAGTTAGTAGGGAAATTAAGGAAGAGATGGAGCTTGATGCAGCTGAGATCGACCCACGGAGGTTCGTCTCAGGACTGGCGGCGCAAGCTCGAATATAAAAAATGTAAGCTGAGAAAGTAGAGTTCTATGTCTTAGACCTTGTACCTTAGAAATGGGACCATTCCCTCTATTTATATACGTTTAGGGTCCCTTTGGAGACATTGGGGAGATAACGGCCACCCCATAATGGGGCAACGATCTTCCTCCATTAATAGGAATAAATGTTGCGCACGTCCCCGAGATTCCCGAGCCTACCTTTAATCCTACGTTCGAGTGAGGCGAATCCAACGGTCGACTGGCTATTTGGGCTTTGACTGAGTCGACATCGGGCTTCTTTGGTGGGCCTGGTGGGCCTTAGTCATCTGTCGATCGAGTTGTCTCGAATACCGGCCCAATGACTTAACAGGTGGAAATCAAAAGAAAGAACATGCCTTTATGTACACTAACACTCACACACGTAGGAACACTCCTACTTTTCATGTGAACACCATGATGAATTTTATGCTCCACACCCACGGGCACGTGCAAACCCACACTTGAGAAATACTCATGCACGTGCTCCTACACACTTATGTGCTCATACACATCATGCTTATCCACCACATTATATTTATGCTCCATATGCACCATATAATATGCATGCTCCACTCTTTGCATATAATCCTTATATGACACATGCATATCCTCCACCACCTTCATATGCTAGACCTTATACTCCTAAGCATCATGCACCACGTAGACCTCAACTTAATGTGCATGCAACTAGGAAGAGGGCTCCCAAATCATACACTATTTGGGGTCCCAAGAACGCTAGCACAAATGATAGGAATGCATATGTAAGTTCATATTTAGTGATGTGATAAATAGTGGTAACTATGTTGGAAAGTCAAAGTCCACTTGGACTTGGTTTCCAAAGGGCTAATCTCCTTGGACCCAACAAGCTTGGGTACCATGACCTTATGGTATACTATGTAGGTACCCAAGAACAAGAAAGAGAGCAATAAAAGAAATATTAGCTCTAAAAGGAAAGGATGGATATTCGATAGCGGTTGCTCCAAACACATGACGGGAGATCCCTCCTTGCTCTCCGAAGTGATCCGCTTCAAGGACGGTGCAACGGTCACCTTTGGAGGTGATCAAAAGGGAACCATTATCGGAGTAGGCAAAGTCGGTAACCCATCCAAACATTTAATTGATAATGTTTATTTAGTAGAAGGTTTATTTCATAACCTCATCTCTATAAGTCAACTTTGTGACAAAGGTTACAAGGTTAATTTTGGAGAGGGTTTGTGTAGTATTATTGATAATGATTCACCAGCATTAGAGATAAAAATATTTATATTTTAAGTATGCTCTAGTTGCTCATTCTAATGAACAATTATTATGGCATGGCCGTTTTGGGCATGTTCATTATAAGCATTTATTTAAGTTAGCTAAGCATGATTTAGTCAAAGGATTTCCGAAAATATCTTTTAATAAGAAAGCTTTTGTGATTCATGTCAACGAGGTAAACTTCGTACATCTTCATTTAAACTTA
>JAULAV010006638.1:0-30318 GCA_030789695.1 Scilla litardierei | reverse complement strand
AAAAATATGAGCTCATGTCCTCCCGTATTGTGAGATTCAATAAGGGAAAAGGACAATTGGACGATTTTCTTGCAAATCAATTTCCGGCCACACATCGTGTTGGTCCTGGTTTTGTAAAAGCAAATGCATCCAATGATCGCACCTCCTATAGTGGTGTCACTATAGACTTTGTGAGGCCATCCTCCGGTGCATCCACAAGTGGTGTCAAAGACACTATAGGTAGCAAACCTACCAAGAAAGTCACCACTTCACCATCTCTTCCTTTTGGCAAGAAACCCACTAAGGGTGGAAACCAAAAGAGAAGCCATGCTTACATGTATACCAACATTCATCCACGTAGGAAATCTCCTACTTCACAAGTGGATACTCATGACACCTTTTATGCTCCACACCCACGGACACATACAAATGCACACATGAGAAATACTCATGTGCATGCTCCTCTACGCCGATATGCTCATACGCATCATTCTTACATGTATGCACAACCTCCACATGTCATGCATGACCCATATGTTTCATACAACATGCATGTTCCCAAGCATACATATAATCCGCATATGTTCAATGCATATCCACCACCTCATGTATATGCTAGAAACCATGTTCCTAAGAAGCATGCACCACATAGAAATCTAACAAGTATGCATGCAACTAAGAAAAAGACTCCCAAAATTTACACAATTTGGGGTCCTAAGAACACTAACTTAAATGATAGGAATGCATATGTTGATTCCTATTTTCATGACGTTATTAAGAATAGCAATTATGTTGGGAAGCAGAAGTCCACTTGGACTTGGCTTCCAAAGGGCTAATCCCCTTGGACCCAACAAAATTGGATACCATGAGCTTATGGTATATTATGTAGGTACCCAATAGAAAGAAAAAGAGCAATAAAGGTCATATTAGCTTTAAAGGGAATGGATAGATTCTCGATAGTGGTTGCTCCAAACACATGACGGGAGATCCCTCATTGCTCTCCAAAGTGATTAGCATCAAGGATGGTGCAATGATCACTTTTGGAGATAATCAAAAGGGAACCATCATTGGAGTAGGTATTGTCGGTAACCCTTCCAAACCCTTAATTACTAATGTATTTCTTGTTAGTGGTTTATGTCACAATCTCATTTCCATTAGTCAACTTTGTGACAAAGGTTACAAGGTTAACTTTGGAGAAGGATTGTGTAAAATTGTTGATTCTAATTCAAATGTTTTATTTTCCGGTATTAGGCGTAAAAATATTTATTATTTGAGCTTGCCTAAAACCGTAGAACATTGCTTAGTTGCTAATACAAGTGAACAACTATTATGGCATCGCCCTTTTGGTCATGTTCACTTCAAGCACTTATATAAGTTAGCTAAGCATGATCTAGTCAAAGGTTTTCCTAAAATTGCTTTTAGTAAGAAAAACTTTTGTGATTCGTGTCAAAGAGGTAAATTTAGTAAATCATCCTTTAAGCTTAAAGAAGGCATTACTTCTAAGAGGCCACTAGAACTTCTTCATCTAGATTTGTTTGGGCTAACTAGAACCTTTTCTTTAGGCAATGCTCATTACGGATTAGTAGTCATTGACGACTTCTCTAGATTTACTTGGGTTTTATTCTTAACTAATAAGAATGAAGCTTATGAAGAGTTTACCATATTTGCAAAGAAGATTCAGAATCTCTTAGGATCCACCATTATCACTATCCATAGTGATCATGGAGGAGAATTTGAGAATGAGTCTTTTACAAACTTTTGTGATGACACCGGAATAACTCACAATTTTTCCTTTCCTCGGGCACCACCACAAAATGGTGTTGTAGAGAGAAAGAATAGGACTCTTATTGAGTGTGCTCACACCATGCTCCATGATAGTCATATTGGACTACAATTTTGGGCAGAAGCGGTGCACACGGCATGTTATGTGCTCAATAGGATCATAGTGAGACCCCGAACGAACAAAACTTGTTTTGAGTTATTTTATAATAAAAAGCTTCTAGTTAAGTATTTTCGAGTTTTTGGTTCAAAATGTTTTATCAAGAACACTTTTGGTAATCTAGATAAATTTGAGCCAAGATCCGATGAAGGAATTTTTGTTAGATATTCCACACGTAGCAAAGCCTACCGGATATACAACAAAACTTCTTCAACGATTGAGAAATCACTACACATATCATTTTATGAAGATTTTGATTTTCCTCATGTTGATGATGATAGTGTAGATGCTATTTGTGAACCTCTTAGTAATGTTAAGATTAATGATTCGATTATTGAGACTAACACTACTAATGAGATTATTGAAGTTGTTCTAAGTGATGCAGGAATACCTAAAGCTTACCCGATCGTTCGCAACCATCCACATAACCAAATAATTGGAGATATTGGTGTGGGTGTTCGAACGAGATCAAGAATTGAAGAATTCTCTCATTGCGCATTTGTCTCTACTATTGAGCCAAAGAACATCCATGAAGCTTGTGAGGATAGCTCTTGGATAGTGGCAATGGAAGAAGAACTCATGCAATTCGAGAGAAATAAAGTTTGGGAACTCGTTCATCTTCCAAATGGTCATCAAGTTATTGGGACCAAATGGATCTTCAAGAACAAGACCGATGAGAACGAGGTAATCACAAGGAACAAAGCAAGGTTAGTAGCTCAAGGCTACCGACAAGAAGAAGGTATTAATTTCGAAGAATCCTTTGCCCCTGTAGCTAGATTAGAAGCTATTAGATTGCTTTTATCTTTTGCATCTCATAAGAATTTTAAACTATTTCAAATGGATGTTAAAAGTGCATTTTAAATGGGATTGTCAATGAAGAAGTATATGTTTCTCAACCTCCTGGTTTCATTCATGAAAAATTTCCAAACCATATTTTCAAACTTAAGAAAGCATTGTATGGGTTCAGACAAGCTCCTAGAGCTTGGTATGATCGACTCAAGACCTTTCTTTTGGATTTAGGTTTTAAAATGGGAGAAGAACTTTCTAAGTCTATGAAGGATGAATTCAAGATGAGCCACATGGGAGAGCTCAATTACTTTGTTGGACTGCAAATTCGACAAATGGAGGATGGAACTTTCATACATCAAACAAAGTACACATGTGAGCTTATTAAGCGATTCGGGATGGAATCATCTTCAAGCAAAAGGACTCACATGAGTACGACAACCCATCTACACAAGGATGAGAACGAAAAAAAATGTAGACATTTGTCTATATCGAGGTATGATCGGTAGCTTACTTTATTTAACCGCTAGTAGGCCCGATATCATGTTTTCCGTATGCTTGTGTGCTAGATATTAAGCTAGACCTAAGGAGTCACACTTGATTGCGGTTAAACGAATATTTCGTTATCTCAATCAGTCTCTAGATTATGGGTTACTTTACCCTAAATCTAGCACATATGAGTTAATCTCATATAGTGATGCCGACTTTGCCGGATGAAAATCCAATAGGAAAAGTACTAGTGGCACTTGCCATTTTCTAGGAAATTCCTTATTCTCTTAGTTTTCCAAGAAATAGAACTCGGTATCATTGTCCACGACTGAAGCGGAATATATTGCCGCGGGTCTTGCATGTGCACAAGTCCTTTGGATGAGACACACTCTTAGTGACTATGGTGTCAATTGTGATACTTGCCCTATCATGGTTGATAACCAAAGTGCTATATGTCTTTTCAAGAACCCGGTACATCACTCCCGTACCAAACACATAGATGTGAGACACCATTTTATCAATGATCATGTATCTAAGAAGGACATCATCTTAGAGTACATTGAAACCCAAAAACAAATTGCCGACATCTTCACAAAACCTCTTAAAGCAGATTCATTTGTGAGGTTGCGTGGAGAATTAGGAATTATGGGTGAATCTGAAATTTAGGAGCTCAACATACTTGTTATAACTCTCTTTGAGCTCATATCATCATATTGCCTCTCTTCTTTTTGATATATCATATATTTTGTTTTAAGAAAGGCAATGGAATTTTCTCTGATTACATGTGTTTTCAGATTGTTTTACGAGAATTGTTTTATCAACGATTTATAATTTGATGTTGATTTTATGATGAGTTTATGTTTAGAGTATAGGTCCTAGGGTGAGTGTTCATATCCTCTGGATTTTTATCTCACTGTGCATTTTTGGACCAGGACATATGACTGTCTTTCCTTCGTCAGTCGACTGTCCTACTCTATATTCTTTGTCTGAAATTTGTATCTTTCGTACAGAAGATTGATGACAATTTTACAGTCGACTGTTATTTCAACAGGCGACTGCATTTTAGTCATCAGGCGCTTGTCATCACTGTCAAATTTTTCTAGTGCTCTCTGTCTTTTTGATGAAGTTTATTGATTCTCAGTAAGTCGACTGATACGTATACTACAGTCGACTGTCCCTCGGATAGATGACTGTACGTTACTCAACAATCGACTGTCTGTCATCCTAAGCCTATTTCTTATTACTTCACCCAGTCGACTGACTTTTGTTCATCAGTCGACTGTCTCCTTTTGTGACGGTTCACTGTTTCGATCTGAGCCGTCTTTGATCCAACGGCCCAGATTATTTCCCCTTCTTTATTAACGTCGAGATGTTTCATTTCGACACACGATTTCTCTCACCTCCGACTTGAAACCGCTCGTCTTCCCGCTCATTTCCTCACCCGTCGATCTCCTCCTCGCCGTTTGTCGATTGCTTCTTCGTTGTGCTTTCGTGGCTTTCGACTAGGTCTGAGTATTTCTCTCTCTTTCTCGTGCGATTATTGTCGTTTGATTTCATCTCCTGTCGATACTCGTCTATTTCGATTGATTGATTCCATGGCTCCCAAGACTAAGGGTAAGGGAAAGATCATGGCTCCTAAGAAACCTAGGGTTCGTAAGCCTTCTATCGCCAAGACTGAGACACCCTATAAGGCCCGTACCAAGCATGCTGAATCCCCCCCTCTCTCTCTGCTTCGTCGGGGTATTCTCCTTTTGGGTCTTCTTCTTCTGACGCTGAGCCCCTGATCAAGCGTCAGCGCAAGCCCATTAGTGTTCGCATCAATGTGCCTAGTGCTGAGGCTCCTCCTTCACCTTCTGTGTCGAGTTCCTCAGAAGAAACCCCTGTCGCTCCACCATCTGATCCCCTTGTTCCGATTTGTCGAGATGATCTTTGCTTGGCAAAATTTCACTCTCTCATAGGGATCAAACTTCTTAGAGAGCGTTTCATCGTGTTTCCCGCCTTCACTGCTGAGAGACTGGCTGACATCCTAAACGCTACTCATTTGGCTGATCTCTTTTGCTTCTCTCAAAGCGAGCCTCCTCGAGCTTATCCATTTATGGTTAAGCTCTTCTATGCTAACCGCACTCGCAGTGGGTACTCCACCACTGGATTCATCGATATTGTTGTCTAAGGAACCTCCATCCGTATTGATCCCACTCTCTTAGGGACCATTCTTAGGATTCCTTCTACTGGATCTCTTCCTTCTGACATTTGCATTTCTGACATTGATGAGCTTGATCAGTCCGTCCTCCGGGACATGTTTCGTGAGATACCCTCAGCCCTAGATTCTGGTATTAGGTCGTCTATGTTTTCGGCTAGGGGTTGGGCTGTTCACCTCGTGGTGAAGTCCAACATCCTACCGAAGAACGGATCATCTGACTAGCCTTCCCAGGATATTCTGAGGTGTATGTATGCGATCTTCTCTGGGATGTCCGTAAACTTGGCCGGTGTCCTCCTTGACAGGATGGACAAGATCGAGTTTACTTCCTCCTCCGTTCACATTCCATACGGTGGTCTACTTACTCTTGACTTTCGACATTTTGGGATTGACTTGTCTTCCTACGAGCATGTGCCTTTTGGTCCTCTTCTAGATGCTGCTGCAAAGGCGAAGTCCTCTTCGGCTCTGCAGTCTGCATCGAAGAAGAGGAAATCAACTTCAGCTCCGTCTTCTTCCACAGTACCTCCTGCAGACCAGCCTTCCACCTCTGCTCCACTCTCTCTTGATGTTCTTATGGAGATGGTCTCTGGTCTATATGAGTTGGCTTCCTTATCATTCCAACATCAGGGAATACACTTCCCTGAGCATTAAAGACGTTTTGTTCCTCCCCAGCCTCGTGAGCCTCCTACACCCATCATCTCTGATCTCATTGTGCATCCTGACATAGCAGCTACTCAGGGTGCTCCTGCTGCTCATGTTGATCTTGCTGCTCCTCCTCCAGAGGATACCACTGTTGACCCCGAGCCTGATACTTCATTTGTTGCTCCTGGAGACACTCACTCATAGATTTTTTTTTGTTTTTGAGTGGTATTGGTATGATGGATAGTTGCTGATGTTGTATGATGTTATCTGATGATGTATTTACTTTTGTGATCATGATGTATTTTGAGATCATGATGTATTTTTTTTCATGGTGTATTTTGTTGGACATGTAGATGTCCATTTGACTTGTACTCATGTCATCTGACATATATATATATATATATATATATATATATATATATATATATATATATATATATATATATATATATATATATATATATATATATATATATTGAGGTTAATGGGCCAATGCTGACAGCGCTGGAAATTTTTCCAGCGCTGTCCGCATTTTGGGCGAGATAAAAATATTTTTTTTGAAATTTTTTTTTTGCAGTAGTTACATATATGTGTTAGGAAGCTCCCCACAAAATTTCAGCTCGATCCGACACCGTTTGAGCCTCCGTTCATCGATTTCAAAAACGTTACGCAAATCTGTCCACAGTTTTGCGTAACGTTTTTGAAATCGATGAACGGAGGCTCAAACGGTGTCGGATTGAGCTGAAATTTTGTGGGGAGCTTCCTAACACATATATTTAACAACTGCAAAAAAAAATTTCAAAAAACAATACTTTTAGGTTGCCCAAAATGCGGACAGCGCTGGAAAAATTTCCAGCGCTGTCAGCATTGGATATATATTCCAATGCTGACAGCGCTCCGCATTTTGGGCGAGATAAAAATATTTTTTTTGAAATTTTTTTTTTGCAGTAGTTACATATATGTGTTAGGAAGCTCCCCACAAAATTTCAGCTCGATCCGACACCGTTTGAGCCTCCGTTCATCGATTTCAAAAACGTTACGCAAATCTGTCCACAGTTTTGCGTAACGTTTTTGAAATCGATGAACGGAGGCTCAAACGGTGTCGGATTGAGCTGAAATTTTGTGGGGAGCTTCCTAACACATATATTTAACAACTGCAAAAAAAAATTTCAAAAAAAAATACTTTTAGGTTGCCCAAAATGCGGACAGCGCTGGAAAAATTTCCAGCGCTGTCAGCTCTTCTCCATTTTTCACTATATATATATATATATATATATATATATATATATATATATATATATATATATATATATAGAATAATGGCTATCATACGCCATATGAGATATGCTCTCATACGCCCTCTCACATAAAGCAACCAAGTACAACCAAGTACAAGCCCATGTGGGCTTGTACTTGGTTGCTTTATGTGAGAGGGAGTATGAGAGCATATCTCATATGGCGTATGATACCCATTAATCCCATATATATATATATATATAATATTGCAGTTTCGCCTTACGTCTCACACATTGTATAATTGATTATATTATTTGTGTGATGATTGTGATATTGTCTCCATGAATGATATATTCTCTCCTGATGTGTTTTTTGAGACAATATTGGACTTAATATTGGATTATATGGTGTGATTTTATGAGTTCTGATTTTATATATATTCTTAAAACTCTCTAATTGTTTATAGTTCTTAGTTAGCACGATTGTTGTTGTTATCTCCTCCCACCTTTTGGATAATGCCATAGGGGGAGAGAAATAAACATACAGATTCATAATGAATGTGCTAAGAATGTACTAATAACACTTGAATCTAAGATTGAAGTTGCTTTAGATTCAGGAGGAGTAAGATACAATGAATAGGAATTTAAAATCCTAGATTTCATGTATTAAATTCATTTCACTCACTCATATCTTACCCATTTTCTTCAATTGATACATAGATGCCCTAATATTTGTTGACTAACTTGAATGGCATCTATGTAGGGGGAGTAAGTTTTCATTAAGCACAATTATTTATCTTTTTGTGTATATTTGTTTGTCATCATCAAAAAGGGGGAGAATGTTGAGTATTGGACTTCTCCATACTTGGTGTTAATGATGAGCAAATATAAATACTTGTGACTAATCCCCTATTTTGCAGTTAATCCATTGCCTAAGCTAATTATGAAGATCTACTTGCAATTAATGACACTCAAAGATCATTGAAAGTAAATGAAATGGATTGGATGATCGTTGATGGTGTTTGAAGCTCCATGAAGACTTCAAGCTCATGTGTTGGATAGAAGAGAGTTATTCGTGAATGTAAATTTCTTTTATCTCTTCTAGTATGTAGCTTAGAAGTAGAACATTGTTGGAGCACACACACATCTTCATTTCAGTCTTAGGACATCATTAGATTATTTGTCCTTAGACTCCAATTCATTTCTTTATTTTGATTGTGCTTGTATTGTTTATAACAGTCGATTACTGAACATTTTACAGGCGCATGTCTCAAAACAGTCGACTGTGTTTTGTTCTACAGTCGACTGTTATGCACAAACTTTTACAATCTAGTTTTGGGCTTCTCTGTCTTAATTCCCACAGGCGACTCATGAACGATTCACAGGCGCCTGTCCAAGTGACAGTCGACTATGTTTTGTAAATCAGTCGCATGTCTGTCATTTGCCCAAAATCTATTGATCTGTCTTCTATGGCAGTCGACTTATGTTGTGTTTACAGTCGACTGTCTATGATGCATCAGTCATCTGTCTGTGAGCCAATTTGTTGACTCAGCTTTCTGGAAAATCTCAGGGTTTTGACAGTCGTCTATATAAGGAATTACAATCGTTTGTTCTGATTAACAGTCGACTGTCTTCTCTTTATCAGTCGTCTGTCCTGTTATCCCAGATGTTTTCCAGAATTCTTTAACTACCCATCTTACGACCAGTTGCCTGTAGTAGGATTTACAGTCGACTGTCTATCCTTCATCAGTCGACTGTCCACGTGGTAAGTTACCGTTATGAATTCTCACCTACCATATCTGACTGTGCAACAGTCGACTGTGGTTTCTTCAACAGTCGAATATCGCGAACACAGATTCTATCCGTTGAGAGTTTTCCCACGGATTCCAAAAGGGTTTTTGCTAATTCTGTTTTGAGGATTTGAGAAACCTATATAAGGAGCATCTACGGTTCCATTGAGATGTTACTCATTCCATTGCAAAATCTTTCAAGCTTTCATTCTCAAGATTAAAAGCTCTCAAATCCTAAAGCCCTAAGCATTCTAATCTTTGATCTCTTGCTCTCCAACCTAAAGCCAAAGAATCATCTTCTAGGCATTTGGTGCAGTCAAGAGAAAGGGCTTTTCCTCTCTTCCAAGAGAGTCTTCAACACACAGCACACTTCTCCTTCAAGTTCTACTTCAAGGTGATTGTAAGTGTTGCTTTCATATTTCATAACTTTCGTTATTTGAATTTGCTCTCGGGTTGTGAGAGTGGTTTTCTTGCTCCCAAGTTGTGGGAGTTAATGTCAATCGATTGTATTTCGATTTCACTTGTAGGGTTGCTACAAGTGGGTTTTAAGGAAACCTCAAGTTAGGGTTCTAACTTGAGTATCCGGAGGTATCCGGGTGGAAGGGACGTAGGATTATCGGGAAAAAGTCGGAAAGTGACTTGGGTAATCCGAACCCTTGAAACATCCTTTGCGTCTGCATTTGTTTCTCTTTGGGTTTAATTTTAATTCCTCACTATATTGTTGGTTAGAATTTAAATTGGTGTAACTATCTTTTTAAATTACTTAAACACTATTCAAACCCCCTTCTATTGTTTTCTCATAGCCAGGGTCTTTACATCGTAGTGATCATGAAGGAGAATTTTAGAATGAGTCTTTTACAAAGTTTTGTGATGACACTGGGATAACTTACAATTTTTCTTTTCCTCGTGCACTACCACAAAATGGTGTTGTAGAGAGAAAGAATAGGACTCTTATTGAATGTGCTCGTACCATGCTTCATGATAGTCATCTTGGACTACAATTTTGGGCAGAGGTGGTGCACACGGCATGTTATGTGCTCAATAGAATCCTAATGAGACCCCGAACGAACAAAACTTGCTTTGAGCTATTTTATGACAAAAAGCCACAAGTTAATATTTTCGAGTTTTTAGTTCAAAATGTTTTATCAAGAATACCTTTGGTAACTTAGATAAATTTAAGCCAAGATCCGATAAAGGAATTTTTGTTGGATATTCCACACGTAGCAAAGCCTACCAGATATACAACAAAACTTCTTCAACGATCGAGGAATCATTACACGTATCATTTTATGAAGATTTTGATTTTCCTTATATTATTGATAATAGTGTAGATGCTATATGTGATTCTCTTAGTAATGTCAAGATTAATGATTCTATTAATGAGACTAACACTACTAATGAAATTGTTGAAGATGTTCCAAGTAATGCAGGGACTCCCAAAGCTTACCCAACCGTTCGCAACCACCCTCATGACCAAATTATTGGAGATATTGGTGTGGGTGTTCAAACGAGGTCTAGAATTGAAGAATTCTCTTATTACGCATTCGTCTTTACCATTGAGCCAAAGAACACCAAGAAGCATGTAAGGATAGCTCTTGGATAGTGGCAATGGAAGAAGAGCTCATGCTGAAGTTTGGGAGCTCGTTCCTTTTCCAAGTGGTCACCAAGTTATTGGGACCAAGTGGATCTTCAAAAACAAGACCGATGAGAACGAGGTCATCACAAGGAACAAAGCAAGGTTAGTAGCTCAAGGCTACCTGCAAGAAGAAGGTATCGACTTCGAAGAATCTTTTGCCCTCGTAGCTAGATTAGAAGCTATTAAGTTGCTTTTATCTTTTGCATCTCATAAGAATTTCAAATTGTTTCAAATGGATGTTAAAAGTGCATTTTTAAATGGTATTGTTAATGAAGAACTTTATGTTTCTCAACCACCCGATTTCATACATGAAAAATTTCCAATCCATGTTTTCAAACTTAAGAAAGCGTTATATGTGTTGAGAAAAGCTCCTAGAGCTTGGTATGATCGACTCAAAACCTTTCTTTTGGATTTAGGTTTTAAAATGGGTGAAGTTAATTCAACATTTTTTAATAAGGATTATGAAAATGACATCCTATTGATTCAAGTTTATGTAAACGATATTATTTTTGGTTCTACTAACTTTAATCTTTGTCAAGAATTTTCTAAGTCTATAACGGATGAATTTGAGATGAGCCATATAGGTGAGCTTAACTATTTCCTTGGACTTCAAATTCGACAAATAAAGGGTGGGACTATCATACATCAAACCAAGTACACATGGGAGCTTATTAAGCGATTCGGGATGGAATCTTCTTCAAGCAAAAGGACTCACATGAGTACGACAACCCATCTACACAAGGATAAGAACGGAAAAGATGTAGACGTTCGTCTATATCGAGATATGATCGGTAGCTTACTCTATTTAACTGCTAGTAGGCCCGATATCATGTTTTCTGTATGCCTGTGTGCTAGATATCAAGCTAGACCTAAGGAGTCCCACATGATTGCGGTCAAACAAATTTTTCGTTACCTCAAGCATTCACTAGATTATGGGTTACTTTACCCTAAATTTAGCACATATGAGTTAATCTCATATAGTGATGCCGACTTTACCGGATGCAAATCCGATAGGAAGAGTACTAGTGGCACTTGCCGTTTTCTAGGAAATTCCATAGTTTCTTGGTTCTCCAAGAAACAGAACTCGGTATCATTGTCCACGACTGAAGCGAAATATATTGCCGCGGGTCTTGCTTGTGCACAAGTTCTTTAGATGAGACACACGCTTAAGGACTATGGTATCAATTGTGATACTTGCCCTATCATGGTTGATAACCAAAGTGCTATATGTCTTTCCAAGAATCCGATACATCACTCCCGTACCAAACACATAGATGTGAGACACCATTTTATCAATGATCATGTAGCTAAGAAGGACATCATCTTAGAGTACATTGAAACCCAAAAAATTCGCCGACATCTTCACTAAACCTCTTAAAGAAGATTCATTTGTGAGGTTGCCTGGAGAATTAGGGTCGACTGTATCTTTCGTACAGGCGATTGATGTCGACTTTACAGTCGATTGTCTGATCAACAGGCGACTTCCGTTTGGTCATCAGGTGCATGTCCATATCTTCAGTGGTCTCTGTTTTTATCAACGAATTTTTGATTCTCAGTCAGTCGACTGATGAGTAATGTACAGTCGACTGTCTCTCCGACAGACGACTGTGATTTACCTAACAGTCGACTGTCTGTCAACCTAAGCTCATGTTTTATCCTTTGAACCACTCGACTGACAATAGTTCATCAGTCGATTGTCAACTATTGTGGCGGTTCGTTAATTTGATCTGAGCCATCGATTTTTCGATCCAACGGCCCAGATTTTTTGACCCCTCGTTATATCTACGAGAGCCATCGATTCGATCACACGTTTTCTCTCTCATCCGACTGAAAACTCCATCGTCTTCCTCTTTCGAACTCCACCGTCGATCACTCCTCTCGTGCAGTTTCGAAGCCTCTCTCCTCCGTTCTTTCGATTGCTTGGTCGATTGTCTCCTTTTTTATCGTTCTTCACCGATTAGGTATTGCTCACTCTCCTGTCGATTCAATCGTACGCTCTATTCTTTCTTTTAGATCGTTTGATTACACAAAGGCACCCAAGACCAAGGGGAAGGCTGTTGCTCCTAAACGTACTAGGGTCTCTAAGTCGACCATTGTCAAAACCAAGCGACCCCACAAAGCCCATACCAAGAGAGCTGACCCTTCCTCCAATTCGTCGAGAGGCTATTCTCCCTCTTCCTCCGATGCCGAGCCTCTTGTGAAGCGTTCGCGCAAACACGTTGGTGTTCAAATCAACGAGCCAGTTGCAGCAGCCGAACATGCTCATTAGTCTAGTTCTGATGACCAATCACCTGTCGTGCATCCTTCTGATCCTCTTATCCCTATTTGTCGTGACGACACTTATCTGGTAAAGTTCCATTCATTGCTAGGGATCAAGCTCCTTCGTGAGCGATTTATTGTTTATCAGGCCTTCACTGCCGAGAGACTCTCAGAGATTCTCTCATCTACCCATTTAGGTGATCTTTTTCGATACTCCCGTATCGACTCCCCGCGTGCTTATCCCTTTCTGGTCAAATTATTCTATGCGAACCGCATTCACGATGCATATGCTGACACAGGAGAGATAGACACCGTGGTTCAGGGGACCCGCATCCGTCTTGACCCTACTTTCTTAAGGACCATTCTTAGGATCCACTCCTCTGGCTCCCTTCCTACTGACATCTCTATTTTAAATGTTAGTGATCTTGATCAGACTGTCCTTCAGGACATGTTTCGTGTGATCCCCACTGTTCTCTCTTCTGGAGCCAGGGCCTCCATGTTCTCGGATAGGGATTGGGCTGTTCACCTAGTGGTGAAGTCCAACATCATGCCGAAGTATGGATCTTCCGACCAGCCCTCCCAAGAGATCCTGCGGTGCATGTATGCTATCTTTTCTGGCATGTCAGTAAACTGGGACGGCGTCCCTTGATAGGATGGACAAGGTCTAGTTTACTACTGCTTCTTGCCACATTCCATATGGTGGTCTCCTTACCCTTGTCTTCCGTCATTTCGGTGTTGATTTGACTCCTTTCGAGCCTTTGCCTCTTGGTCCTCTCCTAGATACTTCTGCGAAGTCAAAGTCCTCTTCGGCTCTGCAGTCAGCATCTAAGAAGAGGCAATCTACTTCTGCTCCCTCGTCATCCACCATTCATCCAGCTGATCAGCCATCTCCCTCTACCGCACCCTCTCATGACCCATTGGTCGAGATGATTTCAGGTCTATATGAGTTGGCCTTCTTGTCGTTCCAGTATCAGGGAATTACTTTCCTTGAGCACCTCAGACGTTTTGTTCCTCCTCAGCCTACTCAGCCTCCTCCGCCTACCGTCACTGAGATTATTGAGCATCCTGGTGTTTCTGCTCCTCAGGGTGTTGCTGCTACTGCTACTCCTCCTTCAGAGGATTCCTCAGTTGATCCAGAGTGTCAGGAGTTCCAGATTGTTTTGGCCTCCTCCTCTGCTGCTACTACGGACACTCACCCTTAGACTTAGACTTTTTGTTAGGGTTGAGTGTTTGAGTGCTTTTGTATGGTTCTTGTAGTTTAGTGTGCTGATGTTGTCTAGATGATGGTGTATTTTGATCATTTTGTTTGTGATATACATGGTATTTTGGATGTATTTTCTGCCTTGTAACTTTGACCATATTTATATATGAAAATGCAGTTTCTTCATTCTGTTTCACACATTGTATCCTTGTCTATCTTATATGTGTGAATTTTGTGAACCTGTCTCTTTGTATGAGATATCATTTATATGATGTGATTTGAGACGATTTTTTTCTGTGTGACTCATAATGTTGATATTGGACTTTGATTCCTTTAATCAGCTAAAGTTTATAATTTGGTTTATGAGTTTTTTTATTTATATATCTTTAGACTCTTGTGATTGTTTTAGTACTTATTTAGCAATATTGTTGTTGTTATTCTACTCCCACCTTTTGGATAATGCCATAGGGGGAGAGAAATAAACATATCATAATTATGTGCTAAGTAAATTTTAATTCAAAACTAACTTGAATCTAATATTGAAGTTACCTTAGATTCAGTGGGAGTAAGATACAATGAATCTAGATTATAAAATCCTAGATTTCATGAATTTAAGCATATCATTCCACTCATATTTATCTTACTCGTTTTGCTTCATTTGATCTATAGATGCCCTAATATTTATTGACTAACTTGATTGGCATCTATGTAGGGGGAGTAAGTTGTCTTTAAGCACAATTATTTATCTTTTTGTTTATGTTTGTTTGTCATCATCAAAAAGAGGGAGAATGTTGGACTTCTCCCTACTTGGTGTTAATGATGAGCAAACATAAATACTTGTGACTAATCTCTTATTTGCAGTTAATCCATTGTCTAAGCTTATCATGAAGATCAATTAGCAATGTATGCCATCAATGAAAGCAAGAAAGGGGATTGGACGATCATAGATGGTGATAGAAGCTCCTAGAAGACTTCAAGCTCATGCGTTGGATAGAAGAGAGAGTTCTTCAAATGTAATCTTCTTGTTTCTCTTCTAGTATGTAGCTTAGAAGTAGAACTATGTTGGAGCACACACACATATTCATTTCAGTCTTATGAAATCATTAGATCAACTTTTTTTAGACTCCAATTCATTTCTATCAAGAATGTGCATGTCATGATTTCAACAGTTGGCTGCTGAACGATTTACAGTCGCCTATCTCAAAACAGTCGACTGTGTTTTGTTCTACAGTCGCATGTTATGCACATACTTAATCAGTCAATTTTTGGGCTTCTTAGCTTTAACTCTATCAGGCGACTGATGTGCATTTCACAGGCGCCTGTCCTAGTGACAGTCGGCTGTGGTTTGTTACTCAGTCGCCTGTCTATCTTCAACCCAAACCTATTCTCAGTTTGATCAGGCAAGTCGACTAATGTTGTATTGACAGTCGACTGTCCAATGGTACAGTCGACTGTCAATGCTTCAACAGTCGTCTGTCTTTGAGCCTCTCTGAAGACTCAACTCTTTGGGAAATGTCAGGGTTTGTGACAGTCGTCTGTAGAAGGTATTACAGTCGCCTGTTGGATTTACAGTCGACTGTCTTCTTTTCATCAGTCGCATGTCCTGTATTCCCAGACTTTTTTAGGACCTCCTTGACTTACCCTCATTACGGCCAGTCGCCTGTATAAGGATGTACAGTCGCCTATTGGTTTAACAGTCGACTGTCTACTCCTTACCAGTCGACTGTCCATGTGGTAAGTTACCGTTTGAATTCTCACCTACCCTCTGTCACAGTGCAGCAGTCGACTGTGTGTTGTTCAACAGTCGACTGTCGCGAATGCAGATTCTATCTGTTGACTGTTTCTCAAAGGATTTCAAAGGGGCTTTTGGGGATTTTGTTTGAAGGGTTTGAGAAAACTATAAAAGAAGCCTTTACTGTTCCATTGAGAGGTTACTCATTTTGTTAGCAACTTACTCATTCGTTCAAGCTTTCTTTCTCTCAAGATCAAAGCTCTCAAAATCCTAAAGCCCTAGAATTCATATCTTCAATCATTTGCTCTCCAACCTAGAACCAAAGAGAAATCTTCTACGCATGTGGTGCAGTCAAGAGAAAGGGCTTTCCTCTCTTCCAATAAAGTCTGTCAACACACAACACACTCTCCTTCAAGTTCTACTTCAAGGCATATGTGATTGTAAGTGTTGTTTATTTCAAATTTCATAACTTTCGTTATTTGATTTACTCTCGGGTTGTGAGAGTGGTTTGCTTACTCCCAAGTTATGGGAGTCAAGGACAATCGAGTGTATTTCGATTTCACTTGTAGGGTTGCTACAAGTAGGTTTTTAAGGAAACCTCAAGTTAGGGTTCTAATTTGAGTATCCGGTTAGTATCCGGGTGGAAGGGACGTAGGATTATCGGGAACAAGTCTGGAAGTAACTTGGGTAATCCGAACCCTTGAAACATCCTTACGTTTGCTTTGTTTCATTTTGGGTTTTACTTTTATTCCGCATTATTTGTTGGTTAAGATTTTAATTTGGTGTAACTATCTTTTTAAATTGAATAAACACTATTCAACCCCCCCCCCCCCCCTCTAGTGTTTTCCTCATAGTCAGGATCCTTACATGCATTATTTTTTCAAGTAGGTTTACTTAGTACATTCGAGCTGGACCTTTAATAATTGCGAATCTTAACTGTAAAATGCCGAATGCACGATCTACATCCTTTCTGGCAGCCTCTTGTCTAATGGCAAACAATTGTGCCTTTGCGGACTGCGATAGACAAATAGATTGGACAGACGTAGCATATAGTAGATAGATACCATCGATTAAGTATTATCCAAGGTCATATTGGTTACAGTCAACCGTAAATTGAACAAGAGGAGATCGATCTTCATAAACATCGTTAAATAATGGTTAACGGTCCAATAAATTTATATCATTGCACGTACCTGGAACGCCGAAAAACGCATGACATATCCATGTATTATACGATGCAATTGCTTCAAGTACGATTGTAAGCGATCCATGATCTCCCCGTGAGTATTTTCCTTTCCATGCCGATGGATAATTTTTACATTCCCAATGCATGCAATCGATACTCACCAACATTCCTGAGAATCCACGCGCTTCTCCTACACTTAGAAGCTGGTGAATATCAGCGGCATTTGGCCTTCTCATATACTCTTCTCTGAAAACCGAAACAACACCATTGACAAAATTATTAAGACAGTCTTGTGCAGTGATTTTGCCTATTCGCACATAATCGTCAACTGCGACAGCCGATACTCCATATGACAACATCCACATAACTGTAATAAAGACTGATACGACCCCAAGGATCAACACGTTGCTGGAAGTATAAGAATTAACTACTAAGGGCATCTACTATGTGAAGAAATACATGCCTCCTCATTTGAAATCTGCCCCGAAATTGACGATCATTGCAAATTGGTGGGTCGGCAAAGTAGTCTGTATAAAGATAATTATGACCCGTCACCCGACCTGTATCTATGGTTGTTCTATGGTGTGGAAGCTTGACCATGCTTGGAGAAATGCTTGGCATGCTTAGGAACTCATTGAGCATAAAATTGCTCATGACAACTATTTCTGCAACATCACCTTCATTTAAGTGGGTAGAAGAAGAAGTAGTAGTAGTAGTATTCAAAGAGATTGAAATATGTTTCCAAAAGTTTAGTTCTGTATATAGTAAAGTGTTGTGTTGGAGGTTATATATAGGACTCCATATGACATTGACTAGTTTTTAACGGCTATATTGCAATGTCTATTTTTTAACGACTAGTTTACAACGGCTAGTTTTTAACGGCTATTTTTAAAACCATAATATATTCGTTCAAATAACGTACATAAGTTATAATAGGCAGGAAAAATTGGAAATTAAAATTCAACAACGACTAATGTTATAACTAAGACAACACTATTTTGGAAACAACTCAGCCTCCAATCGTTCTTAAATTCTTCCCGAGCTGATAGATTTGTTAGGGTTTTTAACATGCATAACTAGTTTATATGTAGAGGAAAAAAATAGAAACATACCAAGATCCACGCGTTTCAAATTGATTCGATCAGATTACTAACCTTTGTTGACGATTCTAATGTGTCAGACTGCAGGTGTTGCTCTATGAATGACCACCCTCTATCAGTATCCACACGCGAACGTCACGAACAGGAATTGCGAGGGTACTAGCTCCTTCTCCGCAACTAGGGTTTTTCTCTCGATCTTCGCTTTTCTCAAAAAACGGGAGAGATAGATTGAATGCGTGAATCAACTGAAAATCATCTATAAACACGTTTCAGTTACGCAGCGATATCTTTAGGGATAATATCTTAACAAGATATATTATCCATTAACTCTTTAAAGCATTTTAGTTACGCAGTGATATCTTAGGGATAATATCTTAACGAGATACAATATCTAATAGTTAAGATATTTCGCCTTATTTTGAATTTCAAATCAGATTAGAAATCTCGTTTAAATCATATCCTATCGATTACGCTCTTTGTATACGACCCAATTAGCTCATATCAAATTGGCAGTGGGCTTTTAGAAGCCCACAAGTCATAATTGGTCTCTAGCAAGAAATTATGACTACCCAACTCATATGAATATCGTTAGGCTGATATTAACCTAACCAATAGAATATGTCATAATCCTTTTGTCACACGATATCTTATTTGAACATAAGTCATGGACAGTGTCATACTTATATTGTTCAAACATTTAATTTCTCGATTACTAAGTAGACTGATAAAAATCAAATGACATTCATTTGAGCACGTCCATGCTTTTCTCAGTCCTACTTATCGAGTGGCCCATTAAATATCTCTCTCATAAAAGAGGGACACATTCCATCTTGTTCATTCAATTTCCTCTGCATGATTCACCTCATGTTCAATCATAACCTTTATGATTATCTGATTAAAGATAATGTTTGGTTATGTAAAAACATGATGTTCCTTATGTAGGAAACTGTAATGATCTCATGTCCAAGAATTCTATGACATAACTATTATGAGATCATTTATGACACTGATTCATGTATTGATCTTATAGCGAGTCTATACAATACCTTATTATCCAATAAGTATCTATAAGTTTGATTTGTATCATCATACATATAATTATCTCATAATTATCAACCAAACTAATACTAGTCTTAGTTCATCATTTCACCTATAACGATGAATGACTAAGGATGCTTAGAATAATATAAAATAGATATTCAAACATTATTATGATGAAACATGCAAGCAATATAACAATAACATCAAGAGAAACATTTTATAAATAAAATTGGGATAATATAAAGGTCCAAATATTTGGCCTAGAGCATAACCACTAACAAGATTTGCCTTCACCAGTAGCTTCGAATACATTCCAAACTTCTTCATGCGGGCAGTGTGTTCCATTGCAGTTGCCAGCCTGCTTTGTGTACCAATAAATTCCTGCATCATACCACTATTTTGGGTATCGGCTTTCACAATTTTTGAGAATGTATCAGACATTCCTTCTGCCATCGTAGGCATTGCATTTGCCTTCACCTTTTCTTTTCTTTTTGCGCATTTCACCCCGATTGGACTGATTAAAACATGCATATCTTCAGTGGTATCATCAACATAACTTGGTGTATTGGGCTCGGTAGGTGTATTCGGCTCAGACGATGTACATGCATCTGAAGATGATAAATAATTTCCATGTTCATTGATCTTTGTTCTTTTGGATGAGCTCTCTTGGCCTACCAACATTCACTTTGGATTATCCTTCAACATGTACCAGACATGCACTAAGTTGAACTTCTTCGCCGCGTCACTTTCATAAATTTTATGGGTTGTGAATATGACGTCATTTTCAGACTCACCACTCTTATTTAGTGTCTTTGCTTAATTGTAGAATCCTACAAACTTGGAAGCGTGCCCATTCAAATAGTGCCAACGATTTTTGCAAGATTGTAATCTCGAATGGCTCCACCAGTTTGGAACTTAGCGATGTACTTTGTTGCCTTGTTCTAGAATCTTGTTCCCGATTGATCAGTACCAATAATGGAGTATTTGCTGATATTTAGATAAGCACTAACCAGGACATTGTCTTCCTCGATTGTCTAACTTAGATTTCATTTGTTGGCCGCAAGTGTCGTAAGTGGAAAATCCTTCGCTCTTTGGTAGGCGGCTTGTCTTGTGTTGGTCGTATCATTCCCCCATGCTCTTTTATTACACATTTTGTTGAAAATTCGGGGTAAATTGAGTTATATTGGAAATGTGGATTGTATGGGTAAGTTGGATTTGGATGAATAGATGTGTTATATTCTACATTGGTCTCAAGCGGTGAAATGTATGGAGGATTTGGTTGGCTAGATGAACTTGAAGAGTTTAACAAATGGTGATGCGGATCCATGACAAATAAGTATTCAATGCACAAAACTAGATGGCTAAATGAAAAATAATAGAAGAGATGTGAGAAATAAATGCTTGGGGAGTTATCATGTATGTACAAGAGAAACATGCCAAACTACTGACCCAAAACATGCACAAAGTTCAAGAAAGAAACCCAAAAATCGAAGCATCAACGGCTCTTAACATCTGAAGTTCACTACTCAGACGTTTGGCAATTGAACTTCAGACATCTGGTTCATGGTCACGCCTAATCCAGACGACTGGTCATGCAGGGCAGTGTTTAAAAAAAATACTCACCAGAATCAGGTGTCCGATGCCCAATCCAGACGTCTGGTCATGACAGTGTTTTTAAAAAAAAATAAATAACCACCAGAATCAGCCGTCTGGTGTGTAACAACCAGACATCTGATCATGGCAAATTTGGTGGGGAAAAAATACGACGCCTGCTAAGTCAGCGGCTTAATGCGGGGCTAAACATGGGCTTAATATATTAAGCCCACGTACAGCCATCTCTCTCAATTTTTTTTTTGGCCAAAACCCCCTTCACGTCGGATTAAGCCCAACATTCATGATCAACCTCCATTGGGAGTGCTGTAAACATCTCCGTGCATCTAACACAAATGGTTTAAATCGCTTTTTTCCTCTTTGTACGGACTTGGATTAAATTCTCTGTTTTTTTGGGGGTGCTAGAATGAGATTAACCAAGATGTGGACTACATGCACCGCAGAATTGCGGTGCATGCAACAATTAATATCCAAAATAGGAAAGATTCGGAAGTGAGATGGCAGGATTTAACAATCTCAACTGATATATTGTCCATTTTAGGGCTATTAATGATTACATGCACCTCATCTTGAGGTGCATTTAGTCATCACCTTAACCAAATGTGAAAACCAATACTGAATTATACGAATCACCACTTGCTGTTACAGTCACCAGGACCGTGAAGCATCCTTCGGTCATTATGAGTGTTGGAGAAAGGGTTGGTGGAGATTGGACTCGAATTAGGTCATCGAGGACAGTGCCCAAGGGCAGTGAATGAAGTTTTGGACTTGCAGTGACATCTCATTCGTTGAGGTCCTATGAAGATGCAATGGTTGAATCATGTGAGCTCATATCAATCTTTCCACGATGCCAGGTCTGTTTATTTGCACTCTCAGGGTCTCAGATTTTATTTCATCGTCTTGACGAAGAGTTATAAATGTTCACGTGTGG
This sequence comes from Scilla litardierei, assembly GCA_030789695.1. NCBI lineage: Eukaryota > Viridiplantae > Streptophyta > Magnoliopsida > Asparagales > Asparagaceae > Scilla > Scilla litardierei. The sequence continues at coordinate 8,564 of JAULAV010006638.1, read as the reverse complement.
CTGTCAAAATGAGTAATTCTGTAATTTTTCTCAGCTGCATCATCGGTGGTTTCATCTCTTTCAGTTTCGCCTTTTCGAATGCTTTCTGACGAAGGTACTGCTAGGAGGAAGAGCGGCAGAAGAAGTGAAATATGGCCTAGACGAGGGATTAGCATGGTTGGTTTGGTTGGGTTTTTGATAAAATTTTCAAAATTGAAACCGAACCGGCCCCCCTACAAACCTACCGAGCTGAACCGAACGTACGTGCTGGTTAGGCTCAGTTTCGATGCGACTCGTCGACTAGTGCTACGAGTGTTTAAGAACTAGTCGACTAAATACTGGTCGACTATGTCCTAAAGCACTCGTCGACTAGTTCTTAAGAACTAGTTGTTGACTGGTGCTCTCTAGCCATGCATATTTCCGCTTCGATCAGTTCGGTTCGTTTGAACGAACCAGACCAAAAACCGAACCGAAATTGATAATTTACCTCTAAAAACCAAACCGAATTGACCGTTTTCAATAGGCAACGCATGTCCATTTCGGAAACGTACCCTGAGATAGACACGTTTGGGTTTTTTAAAGAGTATTTAAACCCTTATTTGGCTTAGATTTTGATGTGATTTCATGTAAAAGTTTTAAGGTACCAGTAGAAATATAGATGTCAAACTGATGGTGTTGCGGGTCAAGTCCGACCAATAATAAGATTTGTATTAAATGGGAATCATGGGTACAATGATTACAAGTGTGGGGTGTCGATGAGGCTTAGAGCGACTAGGAACACGCTTCAGATGCGGAGAATCCAAGTTTGACCGATGGTCACCGAAGATCGCCGACTCCCGGTACTTGAGGCGAGCTTCCTGCGAGAATAACAACTCGTCAGAAAGGCGGGGTTGGCTATCAACATGTAGCATCTTCGATGCTTAAGTCAGTGAATGACTTGTATGGAGTATGTCGAACACGCTGGACGATCTTAAGGCAGATCTGCGTAGCGTGGCGATCTTATGAGGAAGGCACAGATACATGGAGGATATCCGACCTTGAGTATGGAATTAGAGTTAAAGATTTCAAGTCACCAACCTTTTCCTTGGTGGCTGGAGGGGGTATTTATAGGGTTGAGAGTCAGTTGTTTGCCGTCCAATCAGCTGTCGAGTCTGCTTAGCTGGAGCGCAAGTGGAGAAGCAATAGGTCGGTGGGAGTGTCATAGATATTTATACATTAATGAGTGTCAAACGGTATCAGAAACATTAATGCATTAATGGGAGACGCGATGGGCGACCATCATGTCTCGCCTTTAACCTCTGGCTTTAATGGGGGTGTAGGTGGCCATACGTCACCCTGTCAGAGATATTTATTTACGTTAGACAGCCCTTAGTTAGGGCCAAGTTCGGCGACCGAGCTTGGTGTCTTCGGACCGTCCGGCCGTGCTTCCTGTTGGAGAGTAGGCGAGCTTCTTGTTGACCCTGATGGCGAGCTTGCCGCTCAGCGAGGCGAGCTTCCCAGTGTCGCGGCGACCTTCCGTTTGGCCTTCAAAATGAATGGGCCTTTATTATCTAGGCAAGCCTTAAGGCCGTAACAATTTCCCCCGTCATTCGAGTTCGAAACGGCAAGCCCAGCTCGGCTCGGATGACGTGTCGCATTCTTATTGGATGAAGTTTGGTCGGCAGCATTTAATTGAAACTGGCCGCCAAATCTCACATGTCATGATGGGGATTCGGTGTCGTGGGAGAATTCGAGGCGTCCAACCGTTCAGAGAGTGACGTGTGGCTGACGCGATTGTGGGGAGAAGTCGAGGCGCCAGTCTCGTCCAGATCTCTCCACGTGGCCCACGTTCGACGGCTGAGATTGCCCGGCTCCTCCTATAAATAGAGACGAAGGGGCAGCGGGAGGGAGTTTTCTCCCGAATTTTCAAAATTCCATCTTCCTCCGTCGTTGCAGAGAGCTCTCACCGTCGACCGTCGTCATCCGTTTACAACTGTCGGAGCTCTGTTCATCCTCTTCCTAGGTATTCTCTTGATCCGTTGATGCCTTCATCTGCTTCTTCCGCTTCTAATTCTTTCATCGAGCAGTGGTTCGGCAAACTTGATGAGGGTGGCACTGCCGAATCGGAGCTGGTGGTGTCGGAGGAGCCGTCGATGTCTTGGCCGGAACAGTGGGAGTTAGACATAGCGGTCGAGCATGCCGCCGCCTCGTCGTCGGCAATCAGAAGGGACCCCAAGAAAGGAAAGGCACCCAGATCGGCCGCCAAGGTCCCAAGCGGCGGCGAAGTTACGACTGCGGTCCCTGCTGAGATCCTGGACCAGATGTCCCAACTACAGTCCTCCTCCATCCCTGAAATCTGCTCCAAGTTCATCCGACCACCCTACACAGTTCGCCTCCCCGAATTCCACGAGCGGGTTTGCTCCGCCAGGGACGACGAGGTCGGCATCTACTATCCGACCTTCGTCCTGGGGCTCCGATTCCCGCTCCATCACTTCCTCCTCGTCCTTCATTTCCTCGAACTCCCCCTCTTTTAGTTGATGCCGAACTCCATCAGCTCGATGGTCGGCTTTCTCGTCCTCTGTTCTGCCAGCTGCATAAGTCTGACGCTGCCACTCTTCCAATACTTTTATGATGTGAAAAGGAAGGGGGCGTGCTACTATGTCTGCGCGAGGAGGGGTTGGCCTCTCGTCCTCGATCTGCCGGGCAAAGTGAGGGACTGGAAAGAGAGGTTCGTCTTCGTCTCAACATCGGCGGACTTGGTTCTGAGGTCGAACTGGGAGACTCTGAATCCCTCAGCAAATGCCGAAGTGGTCCTCGAGGGAGCGACATGGAGAATGCCAGGATCCTTGAGGAGATCCCCAGGAAAAGCAGGGTCTTGAAGGGCTTGATCACAGACGATCAGCTCGCCCAGCACGTCTGGCTCGAAGGTACTTCGAGCTTAGCGATCAACTTCTAATATGCTCACCCTGATCTGTATTCTTTTTGCAGGTGCGACCATGAGTCTTTCGATAGAGGAGATCATGAAGATGGCGAGGGATGCGGCGTCCAAGGAGCGGAGACCAAGGGCAAGGGCAAGCAGCACGTGCCCAGGAGCTCGACATAGGTCGGGCAGAAGCAGAGTCAGGAGGCTGCGGCCACCGCTCGGGCCGAGAAGGAGGAGCGGAGTAAGAAGCCGAGGAAGGAGCCTGCAAAAACCACTCACACTTCTCGTACGAGCGAGGCGGCATCGGGCGGACTCATAAACCTCAACCCGGTCGAGCCGGTGGCCGACCCTGCGGCCACCGCGTCCCAGGACCTGCCGATTGACGCCATTGCCGCCGTCCCCAACAGTTCGGTTGCCCTTTCGAAACCTTCGGTTGGGTTGGCTAAAATAAGCCGGGCCGCAGTCGCGCGTTGGCCCTTCGGGTGCCCGCCGTCCGGGCTGGGGAAGCCGGGCCACCCGAGCTGTGAGGCGACACTCGATACCTTTAAGTCGACAAGAGAGGAGGTCCTCGCCCTCTCGACAGAGAAGATCGTTGTGCCACACTACCTGATGGGCGGCTATGAGTCCGTTTTCGATGAGGCCGAGGTAGCGGCCCGCCTGGCGGAGAACAACACTCTGCCGAGGGACCGAGAGTCCCTGGCCAACGTGGATGCCAACCGCCTATGTGATACATCTGTCTGGTACAGCATGCAGGTTCGTTGCTCCCTCTATTCACCTTGCCGATCTTCCTTCTTTTGAGTTGTGCTTACGACTTTGGTTCCTTCTGTAGGCAGTCGTCGTATTGGTGTCCCTCCAGCGACGAGCAAGGCCGAGGCCGCCCTGGCGAGGAAGGTGGCTGAGCTAAAGGCGGCCAAGGCGAAGCTAAAGACCATCGGTGACAAGTTGGGGAAGGTCCGGGGGTACTACGCGACCCAGAAGGAGCGATTCACCGAGCTGGAGAAGGTCGCTTTAGAGAGGAGAAGAGGGCAAGCAACGAGGACGCCGGGAGGGTCGCTACCGAGAACATCCTGGCCTCGGAGAGGGAGGCGGCCATGAAGAAGACCGCCGAGCTTGAGCGGCGGGTCGCCGACCTGGAGAAGGTTGACCTGGAAAAGGTTAAGGTCGAGGCCGTCTGCCAGTACCAAGTCCAGGAGCTCGTCCCTGCCCTGACGGCTATGAGGGCCGAGGGCGTTAATGTGGGTCTGGAGGCCGGCCTCGAGAGGGTCAAGGCGAGGTTGGGAAAGCTCTACGCCAACCTGGAGATTGACTTCTCTCGCTTGTCGACGGCCTTCCCTCGATGCAGGCACCGAAAGGGGGGAGAATTCGGCTAGCAGCAACCTGGGAGGCGACCAGGCGGACTCCCAGGACCCAGAAGGTGGCGACCGAGTCGAGGCGCCGTAGTTTGGGGGCATTGATGTATCTCCGGAGCTTGGAGATTTTTGTTGTAACTCCGCCTGTAGTATATATATTGAATGAAATTTGAAATTTTCTTTACTTACTGTCGTTGTTGGTATGCCTTGTTTGTTTGTTGTTGTTGTTCTTTGCCTTGTATCTTTATATGTGTATGCCCCCAGCATTTGGCGTGGACGAGCTGAAGGTCGAGGAGAGGTGGAATGCTGTAGAGTCTGAGAGAAATCTCGCGAAGGACCTTTGCGGGTCGGTTGACGAAGTTCCATTGTAGCTCGCCTGCACTCTGGGACCTTTCAGGGGGCAGTAGCCTTGGACCTTCACTCCGGAGGTCTTCGAGAGGGCGGGTGTGGGCCGTAGCCCTTCCTGCACACCCCTGGGACGTTCTACGCCCTTCACTCCGGTTTGGGTAGCGAGGTCCAACCTGCTACGGATAGCTAGGCCGCGATCTGCACCGGAGGTCTTCAAGAGGGCGGGTTTGGGCCGTAGCCCCTCCTGCACACCCCTGGAAAATCATGCGCCCTTCACTCTGGTTTGGGTAGCGAGGTCCGACCTGCTACAGATAGCTAGGCCGCGACTTGCCCCGGAGGTCTTCGGGAGGGCGGGTTTGGGACGTATCCCCTCCTACACAGCCTTGGGACGTCCTGTGCCCTTCACTCCGGTATAGGTAGCGAGGTCCGACCTGCTACGGTTAGCTAGGCTGCGATCTGCCCCGGAGGTCTTCGAGCGGGTATTGGGCCGTAGACGACCCCGCGTCTTCTGGCGGGTTTTGGGCCGTAGCCGACCCCTCGTCTTTGGGCGGGTATTGGGCCGTAGCCGACCCAGCGTCTTCGCTCTGGTGAGGTGGATCGCTCCCAATATGACTTTATCTACAAGGTCATCCTGCGAGAGCTTGGTTTTGGGCGTATATCCGACCTGTGACCTGTGATTTTCCCGCACAAGAAAGGGGCGAAGAATAGATAAGTCGGAATATAACGACGAGTCGGGGATAGAGCAACCTATGATTTTTTAGGTTGCCTTGTGAGAGCTGGGGCTCTCGAAAGTTTGGCCGACCTTCACGAAGGCGCTCTTAATTTCGACGCGGAGCTAAAATATACATTCGGACAACCCATTAAGTGTACAAACACAGTGATATTTATTGAAAATATTTATTGAATGCACAACATGGAAACTTATTGAAAGTATGTGAGCAAATGCTCGTCGTTCCATGGATGGGCTAGTTCCTCGCCCTCCATGGTCGCCAAAATATAGGTCGTTGGTCACACGACGTCTGTTATTGTGTAGGGACCTTCCCATTAGGCAGAGAGCTTTCCTCGGCAGCCGATCTTCGGACTGAAGGTCGCGTCTCTGAGGATGAGGTCACCGATTTTGAAGCTCTGCTTCCTTACGCGGGAGTTGTAGTACCTCACCATCCTTTGGTTGTGCTTGATAAGGTTTGTTAGTGCACGATCCCTTACCTCATCGACGAGCTCAATGTTGATGTCGATGCCCTCTTCGTTTGCTTCTTCGTTGAAATACTGGAGCCAGAGGGATTCCTCGCCGACCTCCACTAGGACGACGGCCTCCACCCCATAGGCTAGCGTGAAGGGGCTCTCGCCAGTTGAAGCTTTGTATGTGGTGTGGTAGGACCAAAGCATGCCGGGTGTCGGGCCAAGATCCAAGAGCGCTGCCAACCTTCTTCTTCAAGGGCTTAAGGATGCACTTGTTCGCTGCTTCGGCCAGGCCATTGCACTGTGGATGCGCCACAGAGGCGAAGTGAAGGTTGATGCCCCAATCCGAGCAGAAACTTCTGCAGTCCGTGGAGTCAAACTGCTTCCCGTTGTCCGTCACTATGGAGCGGTGTACCTCAAAGCGACATATAATTGACTTCCAGATGAAGTTCTTCATGTCCTTACAGGTGATGCACGCCAGTGGCTCCGCCTCGATCCATTTGGTGAAGTAGTCGACATCGACGACGCAAAACTTCCTTCCTCCTATGGCCATTGGGAACGAACCGACGATGTCGAGACCCCACTTGGCGAATGGCACCGGGCTGAGGATCGGAATCAGGTCGGCGGGTGGTGCGGTTGTATGTTTGAAGAATCTCTGGCACTCATCGCACCACTTGACATAGTTGGTCGCATCCTTCAGCATGGTCGGCCAGTAGTAGCCCTGCCGGATAGCCTTGTTCGCCAGGGTGCGACCACCGTAGTGATTCCCGCAGAGCCCTTCAGATATCTCGCGTACGATCTCCTCCGCTCTTCTTGGCCCAAGGCACTTCAAATAGGGCAAGACGTCGTACCTCACGTGGCGCTTTCGGTAAAGCATGCCGCCAAACATCGGGAATGTCAATGCCCGCCTTTCAATCTTCTGCGCCTCCAGCCTGTCTTCTGGTAGGGCTCCGGTCTCCAGGGAGGCGACGATCGGGCTCATCCATGATTGCTATAGGTCGACGCACAACAGTTCGCCCTCTTCGATGCTTGGTGTCAATAATTTCTTGATGTAGATAGCTTTCCTGATCTCGGCCGGAGAAGAGGATGCCAACTTTGAGAGGGCGTTGGCCCGGAAGTTGTTCGACCTTAGCAGATGCTAGACCGTCTCTTTTCTAAATTTTAGGATCTCGGCCCAGGCACACTTTAGGTACATCTTCATCAGATCCTCCCTCACTTTGAAGTTGCCTTCAATTTGTTAGACGACGAGCCTCGAGTCGCTGATCAACAGCACATTCGTCGCCCCCAGTGCCTGGCGGAGCTTCAGCCCGTTGATGGCAGCTTCGTACTCCGCCACATTGTTGGTCGTTGAGAAACTGAAGCGGAGTGCATACTCAAGTGGGCTTCCCTCCGGGGTCTCTATCACGATGCCGGCTTCGCTTCCCGACCCCGTGGCCGACCCATCTACGTGGAGGACCCACAGTGCGCCTTTGAACTGGGTGGAAGTCGATGGAGGGCTCTCGTTGGTGAGCTACTGCTGTTGTGTGTCCGGCTGATCATCGGGCGTTGCTTCGCCAATCTCTTCGACGGTGCACTCCGCTACGAAGTCCGCCAGTACCTGACCTTTAATCGCTGCATTGGGCTTGTAGATGATGTCGAACTCGCCGAGCTCGACGCTCCAATTCAGCATTCGGCCCGACCTCTCCAGCCTTCTCAAATTCTTTTCAAGTGGCGAGTTGGTGTAGACAATGATGGAGTGCGCCTGGAAGTAAGGCGGAGCTTTCTCGCCGTCTGGGTCAGGCAGTATGCGAACTTCTCAATGGGGCTGTAGCGGGTCTTCGCCTCCCGGAGCACCCGACTTGCATAGTAGACCGGCCTCTGGATGCCCCCATCCTCTTTCACTAGGACCGAGGGTCCGAGCTGACTGCTTCTTCAGTAGTGGCGAGATAGAGGCCGAGCCGCTCTCCTTCCTCTGGCTTCGCGAGCAGCGGCGGTCTCTGAAGATAGGCTTTGAGTTCGCCAAAGGCTTGGGTGCATGAGTCGTCCCACTCGACCTCCTTCCTTACCCCCTTCCTCTCGCCGAGGGTCTTCCACAGAATCATGAAGAACGGGAGGGACCTTTCGGCAGACTTCAACACGAATCTCTCCAGTGCGACGATTCGACCGTTCAGCTTCTGCAAGTCTCTGATGGTCCTTGGCTCGCCCATGTTAATGAGAGCGGATATCTTGTCGGGGTTGACCTCGATTCCTTGCTTGGTGATCATGAAGCCAATGAACTTCCCATACCGGATGCCGAAGATGCACTTCGCTGGGTTGAGCCGCAGGTTGTAGCGCTGCACCTTTTGAAAGGTCTCATCAAGGTCGGCGAGGTGATTCTCAGCCTTCTTTGATTTGACCAGCATGTTGTCGATGTAGACCTCCAGATTTCTGCCAACCTGGGGGTAAAAGATTTTATTCACCATCCATTGATAGGTCACTCCGGCGTTCTTGAGTCTGAATGACATCTTTGTGTAGCAGAACGTCACCTGGTCGGTGATGAATGGCGTCTTATCCTCGTCGTGGGTCGCCATCTGGATTTGGTTGTAGCCTGAGAAGGCATCCATGAAGGTCAACAGCTCGTACCCAGAGGCGTTGTCCACCAGGTGGTCGATCCTCGGTAGCGGAAAGCTATCTTTTGGGCAGGCCTTGTTGAGGTCGGTGAAGTCCACGCACATTCTCCATTTGCCACCATCACCGCATTAGCAAGCCAATTAGGGTAGCTCACTTCTCTAATGAACTTAGCCTCGAAGAGCCGCTCCACCTCCTCACCCGCAGCCCGCATTTTCTCT
>JAULAV010006637.1:0-31289 GCA_030789695.1 Scilla litardierei | reverse complement strand
AGTCTGCTATACGTGCCTTAAAGGCGTCCCCCGTTCGGGGTTCCAGGTATCTAATGATCGATGGTGAGTCGAATCCTATGTAGATACCCAGTCGTCGTTGAGAACCCATCTTGGTCCTCTGCGGTGGTGCTATGGGGACATAGACATCGCATCCGAATAATCTCAGGTGAGAGATATCCGGTGGAGTCCCATATGCGAGTTGCATTGGAGAATAAGATTGACTTCCTGACGGTCGTAATCTGATTAGCAATGCAGCATGCAAGATGGCATGTCCCCATGCATTTACCGGCAACTGGCATTGCATCAACAATGGACGAACAATCCATTGTAGTCTCTTTATAAGAGATTCGCTAACTTGTTCTGGGTGTGAACATGAGCTACAGGAAGTTCAACTTCAATGCCAGTTGCTTGGCAGTAGTCTAGGAAGACTTGTGATGTGAATTCCCCAGCGTTATCCAGACGCAATTTCTTGATCTGGTTGTCTCGAAAATGTGCCCGTCACTTAATGATTTGTGCCAGTAGCTTTGCAAAGGCTACGTTGCGGGTGGACAGGAGGCACACATACGACCATTTGGAAGATGCGTCTATCAGTATCATGTAGTACCGAAATGAGCCATTTGCGGGGTGAATAGGCCCGCAAATGTCTCCATGTATTCTCTCTAGAAAGCTCGAAGACTCTGAGTCCACCTCAGTGGGGATGGTCTCGTAATCAATTTCTCTTTGTGACAAGGGGGACAAGGAAATGCACCCTTTCGAAGTAGCTTCAGGCTTTTCGAGTCTAAATGCGTCCCACAATTCATAAGGATCCTCTACAATAAGATACTCGTCCTTCAGGGTCGAGTCTAAATGTTTCCTGATATAAATAATGGCTTTCGCCTTAAGTATATCGGAAACTTCTTCTGTATGAGGGGCTTCTTTAGAAGCATCCTTTTCAGCTGCGGCAGTACTTATTGTTGCCTTCTCAGTGGGTGTTAGACTAAACCCATGAGATCGCAGGTGGAACTTTGGGTCCAACTGCCAACTCAAGTAGTTCGACACATCGACCTTCAGGACCGAAAAATCGACATTCGTAAGTCTGGCCATTAAACAATCTAGCAACATAAACAAAAGATAGCATGGATTATTTAACTATTTAAAATGGACATACATGCATCCGATCTAACCACGTTTTAAATAGCATGAATTATTTAAAAATAAACATCCATGCATGCATTTAACATTTTCATAACGTGAATTATTTAAAAAAAATAAACATACACGCATGCATTTTCATTTTAACATTAAAATAGCATGAGTTAGTAAAGATCCACGCATTTAATGTATAAGCAATAAAAATAAATTAGGACTATGGGGATCAGCCAGCCGACACCAATAGAAAAGAGAGAGTCCGAAATTACATCACATTAATCAAAAAGTGCATGAAAGAGTAAAGACAATTCAGGAACTTCAAAGCGAAGCCCCTTTTTCTTTATGCAAACGCCTTCAGCTCCTTTTGGTGGTCCTTCAGCTTCTTTTTACATGTATAACCTCACTTACAAATTTCTCTCAAAAAGAAAAATTGCAGAAAAGTAAAGATGTCGGAAACCTGACTGATCCCTAAAATCATAGTCTAATAGCACATCCACGCAAGTAATATTTTAAAAATATACAACCACGCAGAGAATTATATCACAGGCATGTAAAGATTAATAAATAATCTAAAAGGAGTAACGTGCTAAAAATGATTTTGAAAACTTTTAACCTTGATCCATTTTATTTATTTTTTCGCTTTAACCCTATCATAAAATTTAAAATTTATTTAATTATTTGGGCTTTTGAGGCCAAAAATAAAAAATAAAAAAGAAAAATTATGTGTAAGTGGGCTAATTTTCAGGCTTTTGGGCCATAAAAACAACTCACTAGGGTTAATTGGGCCTCCCCTAAAAAATTGGCTTGTTTAGGAGTTAGGGTTTTGGAAAAACCCTAGGGGCTTGCGGCGGCTGCCGCGACGGCTGGCCGCGCCAAGGGGCGCGGCCACCGCGGCCGCCAAGGCCGCGTCCATTGGCCGTGACTTTGATGCCGCCGGCGGTGCTGGTAAGGCACAGCCGTTGCGCCCTTTGGGCGTGCGGTGTATGGATCAAGGGGGGAAAACGGATTTTTCAGATATTCAGATCTTGTAAAAATACAATTTTTATTGTTTATAGACATGCAGATCTAAATAAAAATGCGATTTTTACCGTGTTTTCAAACTATTTGATCTTAAAACATGCATATCCACTGGAAAAGCAAGTTTAGATCTAAAAGTTTTGAGGATTTACCTCTAAATTCGACAAGAGAATCTAGACGACGGTTGATGAAGGATGCCCTTTTCGCTCCCCGTTGAGAAGATTACGATCTTCTTAAAACTGAGCAATTGATGGATCTCCTTCCTTGAGCGTCGTCGCCTTTTCCTACGAGCATGATCGTGCTGATAACGTGTTGTGAAGGAAAAAGTAGAGTAATAGGTGTAAGGGGTTAAGAGCCCCCTTACCTTCATATATATAGCTTTCAATGATGGGCCGGATACCCAATGGGCCTCATGGGCCTATTTATAACAAACACCCTAATGTTTACTTTTTCATCAATTAATATCAGTAATCGGTCTGTTATTTAAAAATTGACCAAAATGCCCTTCACTCTTGCTCTTCCTCCTACTTGATGCGATTGTTGGTGCATATATTTTTTTCAACCTTTTCCTCTTATTCTTCTCATCCTCTTTTTACTCCTTTCTTTTCCTCGTCATGTTGCAATTGCTTCTCCTCGTTTGTTGTTGTTGTTGTTGTTGTAATTTTCTTCATTTTCTTCTTACCATTGCTTTCTTGCTTCTCCAGCATTCTTCTTCCTCTCTTATTGTTGGTATTCTTCTTTTTTCTTCTCATTGTTGTTGATGTCACTTCTCCAATTTCTTCTCTTTCTCCCATATCTTCTCTGTCTCCTCATTCTTCAAGGCCAAAAAAGAAAGAAAATGCACTAACCATAAGGGGAAGAGAGAGAACAAAATAGAGCATTCTTCTCGTTCCTTGAGCTTAAAAAAAGAAAACAAAAGCAACCACAACAGCTATAATAACCACAACAACAACAACTGTAAACTCCTACAAAAAATAAAGAAAAAATAACAACAATGGCAACAAGAGAGAGAATAGTTTAATCGTTTCAAAAAAGTTGAGGGCCTAGAAGTATTAAATGATTCCAAAAAATTTAAAATACTTAAGTAATTTTTGAGAAAACGTTACGAATATGTTTGAGTCATTACCCCTTATTACTATTTATTTAGTAAATATTACAATATAGAAGTTTGTAAAAAGGACAAATTTTCAATCTAGTCTTTTTTAAAAATATATTAAAATGACCAAATATATAAATATTTGCAAAATCAAGTCAAATCGGGTCACGTCAGATTTTGCAAGTACACGTGTGCCGAGTTGGTGTTGGTGATGAGTGATACGACTATTTCGGAGAAACCCAAAAACAAGAGGCCCAGGCCCAAGCCAAGAACGGGAAGCCCACGAATGGGATTAGGCCCGTTTGACGAGGCTCGCGGAAGGAATCGAAGTCGGACCGGTCCTGGCCCAGAAGACGCACGATTAGCTCGCGCTCTCCGGAGATAACCGTTCCCCTGAAAGCGTGGCACCTTAATGACCATTAAGGAGCCCATTAATCGACTCCCCCACGACGCACGCAGGCGCCTCTATGGAGGCGGATCGTAGGGACGTGAGTGTGGAGCAGTCAGGGGACGTGGATTGAGGGCGATCGTGGGTCTAATCCTATAAAGGGACAACAGAGGCAACCGGGAGGAGGATCGAATCCTAGACACCTACAACGAATGTATTCCATTAACCGACATTGCTTTTCCATTTTTCCCTCTCACATAGCTCGGATCGAGGATACGTGTGCTGGCCTCCTTTCAAGCCGTACCGATCCCGCCGAGCATTGCTCAGATCCGTTCTGACTTAAGCATCAGAGGGGACTTGGCCGGAACCAAGGTCCGGACACCCTGATGAGTTTCTTCGTCTGTCTAGGAAGGAGCGGACCGAGGCGTCGAGGCTACTCCTCAGTACAGAACGAACCCGCACGCCATTAGCGAGCACAGCCACCGACCGAAGACCGAGCAGTAATCAAGGCGTCGAGGCTACCCCTCGGAACTTGATCGACCGAGGCCGAACGTTCACCTGGGTGCCGAGGCTGCCCATCCGCACCTCACTAAACGAGGCCCTCAACCCTCCAAGCGACCCATTTCATGAGCCGAGGAGGGGAATCACGCGACTAATATCAAGGACACGCATGCTCGGAAGAACCAAGGGATCCCAACTGACCCCTTGACCACATTGACCATCAAGTCTTCGGTCAACGATCTTGTGGTGAGAAAACATCCGTAAACATCTGGCACCGTCTGTGGAAACCGAAACAAGCCCACATCAAACCATCAGAATGGATCCAGTCTGCAACGGCTCGGGATGCATGCCCCCATCCAAGAGGAGGGTGATTACATCCCTCCCGAGAGCCAGTGCAGCCACACCACCGAGGGGACATGCGACTCCCGATCGGTAACCCAAGAGCAGCTCCATCTCTTTGCCCAGGAAACCAACGCCAAACTCCAGATGTTGGTCGCCACGATTCAACAGCTCGTCGGCAACCTGTCCATCAGACGAGATGGGATGGTAGGGGCCCGCCAACAGGGAGTGGACCGCCAGCCCATACGGTCCGCCATGGTCACCGACCACGGGGATGGAGCAACCAACCTGGAACGGTGGTTCACCATGTCGGGCTTCGTCCCGGTGCGATCCCTCACTCCCACCTCGTCCCGTGAGGGAGACGGGATGGGACTTGAGCAAGATGGAGGCGAATCAGTTACCGCCTCGTCTCGACGACCAAGCTTGAGAATCGACGATCTACCGACCACCGGGGCCTCGGAGGACCGACCCCGTCGGAGCAAAAGTCCCCATCGAGTGAGGCTGGATACACGAGAATACTGGAGAGAGAAGAGGAAACCCCACCGATCAACCACATCATGACCATGCACGCTCACCACGGCCAGGCAACAACTGTGTGAGCACAGGACGCCCGGGGGGCGCCAGTGGCGACAGTTGTCTGCTGTCCCGAAGGATAACCGAGGTACGGGTACCCTCCAAATTCAAGGTGCTGACATTGGAGAAGTACGACGGCACGGGCGATCCGACAGATCACGTGATGGACTTTGAGGGTGTCATGGCGTTCCAGGGGGCCGACGACACCCTGCTCTGCAGGGGTTTTTATTCCACCCTTCGGAAGGCGGCCAGGAGTTGGTACCATAGCCTCCCCAACCATTCCATTGACAACTTCGAGGACCTCTCCCAGCAATTCTGTAAATAATTCTTGGCCGGTCGTCAGGTAAAACCGGACTCAAAACTCCTGTTCAATGTAGTACAGGGTCCTGGAGAAACCCTGAGGCACTACATGCGTCGCTTCAACGCGGAGAGACTGAATGTGGAGAGCTGCCCCAAGTTGGTCGTCAAGACAGCCCTGAAGAAAGGGCTCCGGCATAGGGGCCTGAAGAAATCATTGCACAATGATCCTCTGAAAGACCTCGTCGGGGTCATAGCCCAGGCGGAACGTGCTGACGAAAGAGGCGTTGTCTGTGGATGATGGGAGTCATCCAGCGGGGACCAGGCAGGGATCCAAGCACGATGAGAGCGAGCGTCGTGGCCTTGAAGAACATCGGCAAGAGAAAAGGGCCAAAGGAAAGCAGCGTAGGGAAGAACCACAACACTCCCATCTGAACACCGCCCCGGATGTCGTCCTTGCACATGCCCAAAAGGGAGGGCGCATTAACAGGCCACCTCTGAGAATAAAGAGAGGCGGAAGAGACGAGGAGAAATATTGCAAGTATCACAAGGACAATGGCCACGACACCGACGACTGCTGGTATCTAAAGAAGGACATATAGAAGCTGGTCAGCCGGGGCACTTGAAGAACTTCACCGACGACTCAGCCCCCGCCCCCAGGGAGGGGACGTCCAAGCAGTTGGACAAGGGGAAGAAGGTGAACGTGGTCCAGACGGCCATGCGCATCATCGAGTGAGCGGACGTGACGATCAGCAGCCGCATCACCTGGGCTAGGCTAGCTTACCCTCGCCTCCTCCGTTTTTTGTTTTCCTCTAAATGTACACACAGATTCAAGAAATGGGAAGAGAACTGCGTTAGTACAATTTTGTCTCCCTCACTTTGTCTGACTGGGCAACTGATTGCAGAACAGGCGGGAAATCGCCCCTCCAGAGAGAATGACAGCACGATCGGCCACCCGACGTCGAAGATGCGGGGCCTCCATACGAGCCTCTTCGATGGCCACCTCGGCCGCCCTGGCCCTCAAGCGCTCCCGAGCCAAAGAGTCCTCGAGGTCTTTCGCCAGGGTCGCCCGGTGTTGCGCCTCAACGGCCATCACATTGGCCTACAAAGATGAAGAGGTTACGCTAAGAGGAATCAAAGGGCAGGACTGGAAGCAGCAGAGCGACCAACCTATTGAAGCTGCCAGACTAAAGAGTCTAACAGTCGGTCGGACGGGGCCCTCTCCAGGAGAGAACGGTCCCTCGGGAGGACGAAGCTCTGTGCCAGCTGGGTGGCCACGGCTTGGTTGATAAATACCGAGTCCCCGAGCGTAACCTCGGGGCCCACCAGGAGGTTCACTAGTGTGCCACCTGCTCCCACCAAGGACGGCTCGACCGAGTCAGCAGGAACGGCCACCAGGGCCAGCGGGAGGGTTTCACCGGAGGCGACCGGCGCTCCGAGAGCTGTGGAAGGGTGGACCTCCCCACTCTCCCTCCTCCTCTTCCTCTCGCTGGGCCCCGCAGACTTCGGTGGGGAATGCTTCCGCCCCACGCCGCGACCGCCTGTGGACATGCGAGGTACCGGCCTGGCGCCCTCGTTGCATCCCTCTTCATGGACGGAGCGGGAGGGTTCGGCGGCCGTAGCCTCCACAACGGGGAGATCCGTCGCGACCGGGGCGAGCGGCATGGCCGTGACCATAGGCTCCAGCCTTCCCACCACAGGCTCCGCCTAACGAACCTCCTCCTCAACGGTGCGGCGGGGCGCCTGACCCGAAGTGTTCCTTCGGCTTCTACTGGCTCCCCGGCAGATGAGCTCATCGACATTACGGGTAAATTCACGACCAATCATCTCTGCAGAAGGAAGGAAGATCGGGGTAAGCAAGAGGGAAAGCAGAAAGAAAAAGGAGCGCCTACCAGGGGACCACAGGACGGTCTTAAGGAGCAGGTCGTCCAACAGAGGCCAGACTGACCTCTTCTCGGGGCAGAGACGACATAAGCCGGACAACGGCCCGGTCAGCTCCGGAGAGGGTAATCGTCAAGTCATATTGATATAGCCCTTTCCAAACTGTCAAGATCTCGGCGTCCCTAGGGAAAATAACGAAAACAAAGCTCGAGCTCCCGTCCCCCACCCAGCGGGACAAACCGAACAAACACTCCATCCCCGCGCTGGCCCGGAGGTGCTGCCACGACCCTTGGCCGACTGTCTGGACCCGGAAGTAATGGAAGAGAAGGGGAAGAGATGGCTCCAAGCCGTGGACGTGGCAGATCATGATGAACCCGGTCAGCACCGCGATGGAGTACGGAGTCAACTGGCACAAGGCCACCATCATGAATTCCATGACTTGGATGTTGAAAGGATGCAGAGGGAAGCAGAGTCCCAGGTGAAACATCTCGACGTAGACGCCGACCTCCCTGCTCCGAGGAAAGCAAATCCGCTAAAAGGGATCTGGACATCGTACGGATGGTACAAATACTTTTCCCGGATCTCCATAACCTTCGAGAAGGGGACCAGGGATGACGACCCGATGATCATTGGGGGAACGTCGAACCTCTCAACAGCCCGAGCTACATCGTCACTGACGGGGTCCACAAAAAGCAAACCCTTCCCCTTGTCCTGTACTGGGTGTGTCACCAGGGGTACACTGGGCCCCGAAGACGGGATGGCGTCGGACTCGAGTGCCGGAGGGTCCCCTGAGCCCGGCGCGAAATCACCTATCCTAAGTGCAGCCATGGGGCAAATGAAGAGGGAAGAAAGTTACCTTGAACCCAAAGGAAGATAAACGAAGGACAGAAGGAGCTCGCAAGACCAGAATCAGGAAGAAAGGCGTGAAAGAATCGAAACCCGGAAGGCCGACGCCGTTATTTGGAAGACAATCTCAGAATCAATACCATCCGAATAGGAGCACGTGGCAGCATCTGAAGACTGGCGACGCTTCGAATTCCGCACCGAGAGAAGTTCAAACGGGCCACATCATAATGGCCCCCATTTAATGGATTGGCCTCGACTGACGCACCTGTCAAAATCCTCAAGAGTTACATCGCCCGAACCGAACCGGCAGAATCCGAACGGCTCGGACGATGGGGCAATTGATATGACTATTTCGGAGAAACCCAAAAACAAGAGGCCCAGGCCCAAGACAAGAACGGGAAGCCCACGAATAGGATTAGGCCCGTCTGACGAGGCCCGCGAAAGGACTCGAATTCGGACCGGCCCCAGCCCAGAAGACGCACGATTAGCTCGCGCTCTCCGGAGATAACCGTTCCCCTGAAAGCGTGGCACCTTAATGACCATTAAGGAGCCCATTAATCGACTCCCCCACGATGCACGTAGGTGCCTCTATGGAGGCGGATCGCAGGGACGTGAGTGGGGAGCAATCAGGGGAAGTGGATTGAGGGCGATCGTGAGTCTAACCCTATAAAGGGACAACAGAGGCAACCGGGAGGAGGATCGAATCCTAGACACCTACAACGGAGGTATTCCATTAACCGACCTTGTTTTCCCATTTTCCCCTCTCCCATAGCTCGGATCGAGGATACGTGTGCTGGCCTCCTTTCGAGCCGTACCGATCCCGCCAAGCATTGCTCAGAAGCATCGGAGGGGACTTGACCGAAACCAAGGTCCGACCCCCCTGATGAGTTTCTTCGTCTGTCTAGGAAGGAGCTAACCGAGGCGCCGAGGCTACTCCTCAGCACAGAACAAACCCGCCTGCCATTAGCGAGCACAGCCACCGACCGAAGACCGAGCAGTAATCAAGGCACCGAGGCTACCCCTATGAACTTGATCGACCGAGGCCGAACGTTCACCCGGGTGCCGAGGCTGCCCCTCCGTACCTCGTTGACCGAGGCCCTTAACCCTCCAAGCGACCCATTTCACGAGCCGAGGAGGGAAACCGTGCGTCCAACATAAAGGATACGCGTGCTCGGAAGAACCAAGGGATCCCAACCGACCCCTTGACCACGTTGACCGTCAAGTCTTCGGTCAACGATCGTGTGGTGAGAAAACACCCGTAAACAATGAGAAACTAAACATGGTTGCCAACCCCGTTCATTTTAAGGGTCGTTTAAAATGGCTGGGGTTGCTAAACTAATCAGAACCGGGCTCGCGGCGAATCAGTAAATGATGAACATAATGGCAAGGGTTGTAAATCTTATCCATGATGAAGTTAAAATAACGATCGTGGTTAACAACCAGGTCATGATAAAGTAAAAACATAATGACCATGACTGTCGACCCCTGTCATCAAGGCTTTCTGAGCTTTCGATGTGCTCTTATAGTTCCCTCTATTGGGTGGAGCATAGAGAACTCAAATTGGTCGGGCTTAGCAACCTCGACAATATTGAATTCTTCATAAAATGGAAATGATTCTTCATAAAATGGACGGGGTTCGGAGCCTGATCTATTTTGAAAGATGAATTGATGATACTTTAAAAAAAGGGGTTTTAGCATATTCGTCCCTTAAATCTTGCGTATTTTGATATCCGTCCCTCAAATCTTCATATTTGCCCTCAAGTCCCTCAAAAGTTAGTATTTAACCTTAATAGTCCCTCTCACTAACTATCTGTTAAAATCTTAACGGAAATGAGAATATTCCGTTAAATTAAGGGACTATTAAGGTTAACGTTCAAAATTTAAGGGACTATTAAGGTTAAATACTAACTTTTGATGGACTTGAGGGCAAATTAAGGTTAAATACTAATGGAATATTCCCATTTCCGTTAAGATTTTAACAGATAGTTAGTGAGAGGGACTATTAAGGTTAAATACTAACTTTTGAGGGACTTGAGGACAAATATGAAGATTTGAGGGACCGATATCAAAATACGCAAGATTTAAGGGACAAATATGCTAAAACCCCTAAAAAAATTGGAATTGTGAACCCCGCTCGTTTTGCGCAGCACTTAATGACCCGTGTTAGCACCCCATTTGTTTTCCAATCATAAAATCAAGTGGGGATTTTGACTGGATTGGCAACCCCGATGATTTTGAGCATCCCTCTAAATAGCTCGCTTTTTGTCCATTTTATATAAATACTTCTAAATTTGGTAATTTTTTAATAATATTTTTTTAAAAGACCAAATTTATCTATTGTCCTTATAAAAATCATCGTTTGTTGGGATGACACAACTTATGTGGTACGATCAACTAAAATGAGCGGAACCACATTAGAATCAGGAGCTCAAAAACAAGCACAAATGGATAACATGAACCGTTTTCGTCGCTAGGATTTTCACAAAAGAAATCATCAAACTTAAATCACTCAAGTGTGATGTTAGATGCACCGCATATTCTTAAGATTTCATCGTAATTGTTAATTTTTTTCGAAATTACAAGTTTAACCTTAATTAGATTTTAATTATTACTCTTAAATTTGTTAAGTATACCATTTGATCTTGTTTCGAGGTGTTTTCTCACCGCAGAATTGTTGACCGGAGGGCAGGAGGTCAACGCGGTCTAAGGGACGCGTGGGACCTCCAGGATCGGTTGATGGCGTGTTCGCTCGGTGAGGGACACGCGGATCCTTGCGTCGGCTCGCCGAAGGGTAGCATCGGCAAAGCGACGACCTCCTTGTTGTGGGAGCGAGCGGGCTCTCGATTAAGTACGCTCGGCTTCGGCTGGGAAGACACTGAGGGGCAGCCCCGGCGTCGCTGGATCTGATCTACCTGAATAGACGAGAAAGCTCGTCAGGGGGTCGGACCTTGGTTCCGACCAAGTCCCCTCCGATGCCTAAGTCAGGACGAATCTGGTGTATGCTCAGTGGGATCGGTATGGCTCACGGGGAGGCCAATACGCGAGTCCTCTGTCCGAGCTGTGGAGAGGATATGTAAAGTGGAAGACAAGGTTGTGTGAGTAGAATACCTCCCCCCTTTTTGGTATCCCGGAGAAGTGCCCTTGTGTACGTCGCCCCTCGATTCCTTTTATAGGAGACCTCTAACTCCACGCCTCCTCAATGTCCCCCAGTTCCGCCTCTATGACCCGCCTTTTTGATGGCGCCTTCATGGTCATGAAGGTGGGCGTAATGGGGCAACTTAATGGTGATTAAGGGGGTGCGCCTTAAGGGGAGCGGTTAGCTCCTGCTGATGCGGGTGAGTGGAAACGCCCGCTTTGATCCGAGGCTAACCCGACTTCCAGTCTTCACGGGAGCCTCGTCGCTTGGCCCGCTCTTCTCTAGGGTTGCTGGCCTTCGACACGGGCTTGGGCCATTCAGCATTGGCCCATCTCGAAATGGTATCAATTGCCCCCATCGCTCGGGCCGTTCGAATTCTGCTGGTTCGGTTCGAGCGATGTGAAAGAGAGGATGGAGCCTGACAAGCCGTGGTATTACACCAAGCGTGAAACGAAAACACACAATAAGCAGGCCACTGCGAATGCTAGGATCATACATCACATATATATAAGAAGAAAGCAACACACACAGCCATCACAGAAAGTACATAATCATAGATTTACATAACCAAAGAAGTACCACACACCAGCATCAAGTACAAAGTGAAACTAACTCAGGTATACATGAGAAGTACCACAAGCTTCCAGCACATACCACAGCTACAAAAGACAACACGCTCACTACACAACCCAACTCACACTACAAGACACATCCCAAAAAGAGTAGTGTCCCCAAGGTGTCAGCTCACGCTTGGGTAATCTCCTGAGGGAGATTCTGCTCTGGTGTCACCTGCTCAAGACCTGAAAAGTAAAATGAGCACGACAAAATGTGCCCAGTAGGAAACTAACTAGAGTAGGAGAAATCATTTAGGGTTATGAGTTTAAAAGCAATATGAGTACAAGCAACCAAGGTAAAGAGTACAACACACAAGTGTGCAACGACAACGCATATAAAGTCCATTAGTTAGTAGATGTTAGTGACTCTTTGGAAACCTGTGTATCACCTAAAGATAAGGGCCTGGACCTCGCACCAAATTTGGGACGAATATAGCACATGACGCAGTGGACATGGGCACTGTACGCCGGGCCTCTCAGCTCACCCGTCTCTGGCAGGAGTGAGGCTTCCCATAGCAACACAATCTACGTATGTCCCCTCTACTCCCAGTAAAGGCGAGTGGGAATAAGTATCACACATCACACATCTTTTCCCCCCAACTTCTCAGTCCAGTCCATGATGGTTCAGTAATACCCAAACTTCACCCATCCCCATACTAGGATGTTCACCCGTCTTAGGACAGATCGAGACATCCCAGTTAACAAATCATATGTCATAATTTTCAATAGTAATATGCAATTTCATAATGTAGTACACGGCACAACATTCTCATAGCTATTTCCAAGTTTCTTCAATTTCAAATTCATTTGGGCATTTTAACAAACATATACTAGTCGCCATGTAAATGAAGAGTGCCTCACCAACAATTTTAGTAGCAAATAATATAATTAAACTTTCTTAAAAATATCAACAACTTCCATGCATATTGGAATGGAAAATGAACATTATAGCAAGTTGCAACTCCACCAAAACAATACAGCTTGCTGAAATTGCAGGCACAGCTACAGAATCAGCTTGTTTAATCAATTTATCTTGTGAATTTAACAAAACTTTCTAAATGAACGTTGGAGATTTAGTAGTTCTGGATTCACCCATAACAATTCATGCAGAATTGTGGACTAGGGAATTTATGGTGATTTGTTCGTTGCAGCATGTTCAGACTGTTTTTTAGGCAGAATTCAGGGTCTGTATTAAAAGCCAATTTTAGGCATGCTGCAGCCAGAATTTCGAAAAATATTCACCTACGTGAATTTGTAGAAAAACTTCTTAAATTTACAACAAGACTAAGAACAACAAATTCCATAGAGTGTGCAGGTAATAAGCTTCATTTTCCTAAACTGTGTCCAGTTTGACAGAATTCCAAACATGTTGCAAACATTGAATTTTTACTCCTACTTATTGAACCCAACATATGTCAAATTTTATATGAATCTGGGGTAGAACTTCAAGATCTACAAGTATATATTTTTTTTCAGAAAGTAATTCAACCTACTGAGACCATAATTCAAATAAAAACAAGCAGCTTGATTTCAGAATTTTAGGAAGGGGGCGTTTTGCAAAGAAAACAAGGAAAAATTTGATCTTTTTGATCTATTGCACACATATCACATAAATTCAAAATCATGAACAATATAATTAACATCATAACATCCTCATAACCCTAAATAAAAATTTCCAAACCAAGGTTAGAATCCTACCTTAAGAAAGCCTCTCTCTTTTTCTCTTCTCTTTCTCTTCTATCTTTCTTTCTCCTTGAAGTAGCCTAGGGTTTCTTGGATTTTTGAGGTAAAATTAGGGTTTTTGAAGCTTGATGAAATGAAAAAGGAGGGAGAGGGAGTTCGGCCAACAATAGGGAGGAGAAGGGGGAGGAATATGAATGAAAATAAAAAGAAAAAGAATGTTAAAGAATGTTAAAGAATGGTTTATATTTTTCTTACAAAATATCTCATACTAGAATCCTCTTTACGATAAGCATGCACATGCTAAAATGACTTTAATGCCCTTCCAAAATTACCCCTCAAGTTTCAAGTATTTACAAGTTTGCCACTCCTTTATGCACACACTCCTTTACTACACACACACACCTCTTTTAGGCCAAAAGACCGTTTTGCCCCTCACCCTTCTAAGTATTTACGAGTATGCCACTAATCCCATCCCTTTTCACACTGGCCCCTCTCACACTAACCCACTCCTTCAAAATTAGAAGTATGACATTACTTTACACACCCACCTTTACTCTACATACACTTCCACCCGTATTGCCAAATGACCAAAATGCCCTCACACTCTTCACGAAATTACATGACTGCCACCAGCCACATACACGCCATATCACCTCTTATCGACTCCTTATACTTCCTCTACTTGTGTATAGAGGACTACCGCGTCAGTCGCCGTATAGGGCTAAACAGGCTATGACATCCTACCCTCCTTAAACTAAAGTTCGTTCTTGAACTTCCGAAGTCCAAGGGTTCTAATCTAAGAAGAAAAATACATCTAATTCACAGGGCCTCTCTATATATTACCCTACACCACTGTCCCCACGAAATTTTGCACTCAAGAATATCAAAAGAGACATTGATACAGGGATACGATACTTACATGAACAGGTGAGGGTATCTATCTCTCATCTCGTCCTCGCGCTCCCAGGTGGACTCACCAGGGGATTCACGTTGCCACATAACCCTTACTAGATTAGTGGCCTTCTTCTTCAGTATCTTCTGTCTTCGATCCAGGATGGCCACTGGTCGCTGTTCATAAGTCAGGTCGGGACGCACTTCAATCTCTGAGAAGTCCACGAGGTGACTAGGGTCTCCCACATATTTTCGAAGCTGGGATACATGGAACACTTCATGGATGCCTTCAAGGGATGGAGGTAAGGCAAGGTGATAGGCAACCTCACCAACACGAGCCAAGATCTCGAATGGCCCAATGAATCTCGGGCCTAACTTCCCTCGTCTACCAAATCAAATCGTGCCACGTGTCGGGAAGATCTTCAAGAACACGTAATCGCCTGGCTGAAATTCCAATGGACGCCTCTTTGTATCCTCCCAATGCTTATAGCGATCATGAGCGATACAAAGATTCTCTTTGACTGTCCGAACCACATCGATCGCTTCCACCAGCAAGTCAGGCCCTAAGAGTTCATGATCCCCAACATCATCCCAGCTTAGAGGCGATCTGCACTTCCTTCCATACAAAGCAGCAAACGGTGCCATTCCAATACTTGCATGATAACTATTTTTGTAAGCAAACTCCACCAGGTGCAAGTGATCTTCCCTGGATCCCTTATAATCCAGCATACACGCCCTCAACATGTCCTTGAGGATCTGAATAACTCGCTCAGACTGTCTGTCTGTCTGGGGATGATATGCGGTACTAAACTTGAGATGAGTCCCCAAACTAGATTGCAAACTTCTCCAAAAATGTGAGGTGAATCTAGTGCCCCGATCAGAGATTATACAAACAGGAACTCCGTAAAGCCTCACGATCTCCTGCAAGGAATATTATGTCAAACACCTCACACTACCAAGTATAGAAAATGTAAGGATGACGAAGGAGTTTTACCTCCATGTATCTTCGAGCCAAATGCTCGGTAGATTGTCCAACTCGAAAGGGAATGAAATGTGCAGATTTGGTCAAGCGATCAATGACTACCCAAATTGCGTCATTTCCCTTGGGTGTGCGGGTTAGCCCAGTCATAAAATCCATCGTCACGTGTTGCCATTTCCATTCAGGAATGGGGAGAGGCTGCAACAGACCTGCAACTCTTTGGTGTTTGGCCTTTACCTGTTGACAAACCAAGCACAAGCCACACTTCTGGCTATACTGCGCTTCATCTTATGACACCAGTAATGTTTTCACAGGTCGCGGTACATCTTTGTCCCTCCTGGATGAATTGAATAGAGGGAGCTATGGGCCGCTTTAAGCAATTCCTCTCGAATAGCACCAGCCGGCACGCATAGCTGAGTTTCAAATCTAAGAGAACCATCTTCATGAATGTGGAAGTCGGTTCGAAGTCCGGCCTCTATCTGTTCTCGGATTTTTCCTCAACTTTTCATCTCCTAACTGCGCGACTTTGATCCGGTCCACTAGATCGGACTTGACCTGCAAGCTCAACATGGCTGCTTTGCTACCCGGAAGAACAACCAATATCTCCATCTATTGCAGGGCCCACTGGAGTTGAGGCTGAGAGGTCAACATCGTCACAGTAGGATATCTACTAAGTGCATCAGGTTCCACGTTCACCTTCCCAGGGTGATACTGGAGATCGATATCATATTCTGCCATCAGCTCATGCCACCGACGATGTCTCATATTGAGCTCCTTCTGGGTGAACACATACTTCAAACTCTTGTGGTCGGTGTATACATTGATATGCTCCCCTAGCAGAAAGTGTCTCCATAGCTTTAGGGCAAAAATCACGGCTGCCAACTCCAAGATGTGTGTAGGATAGTTTAGCTCATGCACCTTCAAAATTCTAGAGGTATAAGCTACAACATGTCCATGTTGATGTAGGACGCATCCCAGCCCTTTGCCAGAAGCATCACAGAAAATCACAGCTGCCAACTCCAAGTCGTGTGTCGGGTAGTTTAGCTCATGCACCTTCAGAAGTCTAGATGCATAAGCTACAACACGTCCATGTTGATGTAGAACGCATCCCAGCCCTTTGCCAGAAGCATCACAGAAAATCTCAAATCCTCCAGAACGGTCTGGAATCGTCAGAACTGGCACAGTTGTCAACCTTCTCTTCAACTCCTCAAATGCATGCTGACACTCTTCAGACCAGACATAAGCAACATCCTTCTTAGTTAGGTGAGTAAGTGGTGCCGCAATCTTGGAGAAATCATGGATGAACTTCCTGTAATAGCCAGCCAATCCCAAGGAACTTCGAATCTCTAAAACCGACCTAGGAACATGCCACTTCTCCACTGCAGCCACCTTTTCTAGATCAACTGATATGCCTTCCCCTGAAACTATGTGCCCCAAAAATGCCACTATAGACAGCCAAAACTGGCACTTACTATATTTGGCATATAACTGATGCTGCCTCAAAATCTCTAGTACAATCCTCAGGTGCTCTGCATGCTCTTCCTCATCCTTGGAATATACCAGGATATCATCAATAAAGACTACCATGAACTTGTCCAAATAGTCAAAGAATACCTGATTCAATAACCTCATGAAGGTAGCCTGAGCATTAGTCACACTGAAGGGCATCACCAGGAACTCATAATGTCCATAACGGGTTCGAAAAGCTGTCTTCAGAACATCGGACTCCCGAACCTTTATCTGATGATAACCGCTCAGTAAGTCCAAGTTTGAGTAGACTCGGGATCCACCAAGCTGATCAAAGAGGTCATCGATGCAAGAAAGTGGGTATTTGTCCTTTATTGTCACCTTGTTCAATTCCCAATAATCAATACACATCCTCCGGGATCCATCTTTCTTATTTACCAAAAGCACCGGTGCTCCCCAAGGAGACACGCTTGGCTGTATCAACCCTCGCTCTGCTAAGTCCTTTAACTGATTACGAAGCTCAGCCAACTCAGGTGGTGCCATCCGATAATGAGCCTTCGCAATGGGTTGCGTGCCTGTTATTAAATCATTGGTAAACTCCAATGATCGATCAGGAGGAAGTCCATAAATGTCATCGGAAAAGACATCAGGAAAGTCTCGCATAACCCTGGGTAAGACTGGCTCTGCCTCCATGGCCATTGCAAACACTTCTGCTTCCACTGGTGTCGCTCTGAATCTTACAGGTTCGAATGTGCAACTACCACTTCTGAACTCAAACTCTGGATGATCGGGAATCTAAAAGACTACCCTCCTGAATTTGCAATCAATAGTGGCACAAAACATCGCTAATCAGTCCATCCCAAACACAGCTTCAAAGGTGGGTATCTCAATCACAAGGAAGTCAGCATATAACTCCCGACCGTAAATTTCCGTTGGACAACAACGGAGCCCTGAAGTACTCCTAATCACACCACCCCCTGTATGAGTATTCCAACTAACAATGAAGGAGTCTACTAGTATAGCATGTTTGTCCACAAATTGTCAGGACATAAAACAATGTGAAGCCCCAGAATGAAAAATTGCCAAAGCAGGAAAAGATGCTACTTTAAACATACCTAGAAGCCAACAAGTGAATCAAACCAACGTCCATCATAACTAAGCAACAAGTGATATAATGTAAATAAAGGAGAGGGCTAGAACCATACCAATGATAACCTGACCTGAGTTTTCTGCCTCTACTGCTGTCATCGTGAAATCTTGGGACTTTGGAGCAGAGTTTTTCTTCTTAAAGGTCCTCTGCTGAGGATGCAAGGAAGGTCCTCTAGGGGCTGGTATACCTGGTCCAGCTGGTGTCGGAAGTGAAGGCTGCTGTGAACCAGGTGGAAGAGCTCGCTGCCGCATCGACCTAGCAGCCATAGGTGCTACTGGGGCTGGGTAGGCACCCTGCCGCGGGCAGAACCTGCTAATGTGTCCTCGGCCACCACAAGCAAAGCATTGTCTAGCCCAAGTCCTACACTCCTTCTGCTCATGACCAGTCTTGCCACAGAATTAGCATGTCAGACATCTCTGTGTCACTGCAGGGGCTCCTAGCCACTTGAACTGGGCCGTCTGTACTGGCCAAAATAATGCCTTCTATGGTCCTGATGGTCGTCTGTCACCTATAGGAATTTTCCCTATACTCTGCAAATGGATCTCATATAATCTTACCGCCTCAAGCACATCCTCCTGTGTGGCAAGTTTCTGGGTAGACATCGCCCCTCTATACTCCGGATCCAGTCACATACGGAAGCGTCGAGCTCGGGTGGCATCAATCGTAACAAGCTCCGGGGCAAACTTGCTCAGCAAAGAAAACTCGGCGTCATACTTATCCACGCTCCGCCGGCCCTGAGTCAACTGCTCAAAACACTGTCTGAGCTCATCCTTTGCAGTCTCTGGATGGAACTTGGACTCAAAATGCTCCTTGAAGGTCTTCCAAGAGATAGGACCTGCCAGATGCCGCTCCTGGGCATCCCACCAATCTCTGGCCTGATGTGTCAACTGCCTTTTTGCTACATCAACCTAACTCTCCAATGGAAATCTAACAGCTGTAAGGACATCTTCTGTGCGACGTAACCACTCATCGACCTCCAATGCAGTCTCCTTACCAAAAAGGTCCTCGGCTTCATCGCCCTAAACTGCTCAATGCCTGGGGTCTTCTGACCCTGCATCTTGGCAAGCATCTCAGCCTGCTGACCCAAACTCACTTGTAAACCCATCAAAATCTTCTCCATCAAAAGAGGGCTCGGCATGCTCCATCTCTGACGAAGATATCCCGTTTCCACTATCCATTCTGCAGGGAGATGACATCACAAAAGGAATTAGTACCATATGTGATGGCATTAAAGTGTGTTGGATGTATTATCCTTTCGCATATCGCAGTGTGAGCGGACCTGCATGGGCCACCACTAAACTTGTCACGCCCCATTCTCACAAATACCTTAAATGGCATTCCATACCATGGGAAAGGGAGGATGGAGCCTGACAAGCCGCGGTATTACACCAAGCGTGAAACAAAAACACACAATAAGCAGGCCACTACGAATACTAGGATCATACAGCATATATATATAAGAAGAAAGCAACACATACAGCCACCACAGAAAATACATAATCACAGATTTACATAACCAAAGAAAGTACCACATACCAGCATCAAGTACAAAGTGAAACTAACTCAGGTATACATGAGAAGTACCACAAGCTCCCAACACATACCACAGCTACAAAAGACAGCACGTTCACTATACGACCCAACTCACACTGCAAGACACATCCTAAAAAGAGTAGTGTCGCCAAGGTGTCAGCTCACGCATGGGTAATCTCCTGAGGGAGATTCTGCTCTGGTGGCACCTGCTCAAGACCTGAAAAGTAAAATGAGCACGTCAAAACGTGCCCAGTAGGAAACTAACTAAGGTAGGGGAAATCATTTAGGGTTATGAGTTTAAAGGCAATAGGAGTACAAGCAACCAAGGTAAAGAGTACAACACACAAGTGTGCAACAAAAATGCATATAAAGTCCATTAGTTAGCAGATGTTAGTGACTCTTTGGAAGCCTGAGTATCACCTAAAGATAAGGGCATGGACCTCGCCCCAAATTTGGGACGAATATAGCACACGACGCAGTGGACACGGGCACTGTACGCTGGGCCTCTCAGCTCCCCCGTACTTGGTAGGAGTGAGGCTTCCCATAGCAACACAACCTCTGTATGTCCCCTCCACTCCTGATAAAGGGAAGTGGGAATAAGTATCACACATCACATATCTTTTCCCCCCAACTTCTCAGTACAGTCCCTTATGGTTCAGTAATACCCAAACTTCATCCATCCCCATATTAGGATGTTCACCCGCCTTAGAGCAGATCGAGACATCCCAGTTAACAAATCATGTGTCATAATCTTCAATAGTAATATGCAATTTTATAATGTAGTACATGGCACAACATTCTCATAGCTATTTCCAAGTTTCTTCAATTTAAAATTCATTTGGGCGTTTTAACAAACATATAGTAGTCTCCATGTAAATGAAGAGTGTCTCACCAACAATTTTAGTAACAAATAATATAACTAAACTTTCTTAAAAATATCAACAACATCCATGCATATTGGAATGGAAAATTAACATTATAGCAAGTTTCCAACTCCACCAAAACAGTCCAGCTTGCTGAAATTACATGCAGCTACAGAATCAGCTTGTTTAATCAATTTTTCTTGTGAATTTAACAGAACTTTCTAAATGAAAGTTGGCGATTTAGTAGTCCTGGATTCACCCATAACAATTCATGCAGAATTATGGACTATGGAATTACGGTGATTTGTTTGGTGCAGCATGTTCAGACTGTTTTTCAGGCAGAATTCAGGGTCTGTATTAAAAGCCAATTTTGGGCATGTTGCAGCCAGAATTTTAAAATTTTGCACTGATATGAATTTGTAGAAAAACTTCTTAACTTTACAACAAGATCAAGAACAGCAAATTTCATAGAGTGTGCAGGTAATAAGCTTCATTTTCCTAAACTGTGTCCAGTTTGACAGAATTTCAGACATGTTGTAAACATTGAATTTTTACTCCTACTTATTGAACTCAACATTATGTCAAATTTTATATGAATCTGGGGTAGAACTTCAAGGTCTACAAGTATATATTTTTTCATAAAGTAATTCACCTACAGAGACCATAATTCAAATAAAAACAAGCAGCTTGATTTCAGAATTTCAGGAAGGGGGTGTTTTGCGAAGAAAACAAGGAAAAATTTGATCTTTTTGATCTATTGCATACATATCACATAAATTCAAGATCATGAACAATATAATTAACATCATAACATCCTCATAACACTAAATAAAAATTCTCAAACCAAGGTTAGAATCCTACCTCAAGAAAGCCTCTCTCTCTTTCTCTCTTCTCTTTCTCTTCCTTCTATCTTTCTTTCTCCTTGAAGTAGCCTAGGGTTTCTTGAATTTTTGAGGTAAAATTAGGGTTTTTGAAGCTTGATGAAATGAAACAGGTGGGAGAGGGAGTTCGGCCAGCAATAGGGAGGAGAGGGGGGATGAATAGGAATGAAAATAAAAAGAAAAAGAATGTTAAAGAATGTTAAAGAATGGTTTAGATTTTTCTTACAAAATATCTCATACGAGAATCCTCTTTAGGATAAGCATGCACATGCTAAAATGACTTTATTGCCCTTCCAAAATTACCCCTCAAGGTTCAAGTATTTACAAGTTTGCCATTACTTTATACACACAATCCTTTACTACACACGCACCCCCCTCTTTTAGGCCAAAAGATCGTTTTGCCCCTCACCCTTCTAAGTATTTACGAATATGCCACTAATCCCATCCCTTTTCACACTAGCCCCTCTCACACTAACCCACTCTTTCAAAATTACAAGTATGACATTACTTTACACACCCACCTTTACTCTACATACACTTCCAACTGTATTGCCAAATGACCAAAATGCCCTCATACTCTTCACAAAATTACACGACTGCCACCAGCCACATATACGCTATGTCACCTCTTATCGACACCTTATACTCCCTCTACTCGTGTATAGAGGACTACCGTGTCAGTCGCCGTATAGGGCTAAACAGGCCATGACATGTGGCCTTGGGCCAGCTGAGCCCCTATTCGAGTGCGATGCTGGTCGGGTTTGTTATGATCTGTAGCGTGCACGGCTTGGAACCGACTTTGCCCCTCTTCTTCTACTATTTCTGGGTTTACACGGTCGGCCGAGGATCATGGCAGCACATCTGCGCCCAAGTAGGGATGGAGTGTCTGTTGGGTCTGCCCCGTTGGGTGGGCGACTGGTGCTCGAATTACGTCTTTGTCATTTTTCTCGAGGATGCTGTGATCCTGTTGGGCTGGCTTGTGTCAATATGACCTGACGGTGTCCCTTTCCTAGGCCGATCAGGCGGTAATCAGACTGTTGTTGTCTTTGCCCCTAGTGGAGAGGTCGATCTGGCCCTTGCTAGACGACCTTCTCCTTAAGAACATCATGTGGTCCCCCGGTAGGCGCTTTTCTCTTCTGCTCCCCACTTTTTGCTTACCCTGATCTTCTTTCTTTCTGCAGAAATGTCGGGTCGGGAATTCAGCCGCGACGTCGGTGAGCTCATTCGTCGGGGTGCCAACAGCGGGAGCGGAAACCCTTCCGGCCACGTGCCTTACCGCACGGTGGAGGATGAGATCCATAGGACCGATCCTGCTATGGGGAGGCTGCATCCTATAGTTGTCGCTACGCCGTCAGCTCTGGTTGTCGTTGATTCTACCGCTGGGGAGGACGTGGCCGACGGCACCCCTGGTTCCCCCACGTTGAAGGGGACAATGGAGGGGTTGGACATGGGTCCTGGACCCCAGCCGAGGGCCGTAGTGGAGAAAGAAAACGCCCCCCTCTGGAGTCTGGGGGGATCGAAGAGAAGAAGAAGAGGAGGAAGACCGGGGAGGTCCGGCCCTCGATGGTGCCCGAGGCTATGGTCATCTCGGGGGCAACCCTCCTGCTGGTGGAGGTGGCCGCCTCTGCTAGCATGGCCGAGCAGTCACTAGTCAGTGGGAGTGCCATGTTCATGCTTGAGGCTGGCCCAGTCCCGCTCAGGGAGTCGATCATCGTCGATTGAGGCGTGGCCGCACAGTTGGCACAGGGCTCCGTCCTTTCGAGGGACCACTCTCTCTTGGAGAGGGTCTGCTCTGATCGCTTGGCAGACTCCCTGGTCTGGCAGCTCCAGTAGGTCGGTCTTTTTGTCGCATCAGACTCCGTTTCACGGCAGCCCTGGCTTACACCTTTTATCTTGCTTGCTTCCACAATGGCCGTGGAGACACAGCGTCGTGCGGCACAAGCGATCGGTCTCGAGGAGTCCTTGGCACGAGAGCACCTGAAGGCTGGGGAGGCTGAGGTGGCAGCTGAAGAAGCCTGCATGTAGGCTCGTCGCTCGTGACGTCAGGTGGATGAGCTCACCTCCGAGGTGGGGGACTTGAGGGAGGCCCTGGCGGCCGTCCAGAGGTCCGCTGAAGAGGCGGAGGAGGCATTCTGCTGAGAGAGGAACGAGCTCTGGGCCGAGCTGGGGGCCCTACAACAAGCGCACCCCGCCCGACTCGTCGAGGAGGTAGAGAGGGGTTACGAGGGGGTTCTGAAGTCGAGGATTGTGGAAGCCCTCAAGGAGGCGTTTGAGTCATATGAAGACCTCCTGGCCCCGAGGATCCTAGGAGCCTTTCAGGACTCCTTTCAATGGTTCGAGGAGCGGATCCGGCTGGCGCTTCCCTGCCCGCTGCCAGGTCCCGAGGAGCCCGCTCGATCCGGGCAAGGCGAGGCTCCGGGAGATGCCTCCTCCCGGGCCACAGCATCATAGGCGACGTTCCCCCGCATTTGTTCCCTTCTTTGAAAAAGAAAACATTTTTGAAAGTATTAAATGGTTTATTTTATGGGTCTTTTTACCTTTCTGCACGTTGTCGTACCCTTATGTTATACTTTCTCCTGCTTTCGTCAATTGTTTTTCTGGATTGTGCCCCTTTATCACCCCCTCCTGGCGTTCATGCCAAGACGGGCCGCGAGCTTGGACTGTGGGAGGCCTTCTTTATGCTGGTTAGGTTATTGCCTTACCGAGGCAATCGTCCCGATGGGGGTGGCCCTTAGCCTTGCGGATGATCGTAACGATTATCCCGCTGAGGGTAAAGTAAGTCTCCGTATCTTATCGGTGAAACTGAATACTTGAAATTCAACAGATCCGCAGTCTCTGCCTCTCAGAGCAATTGTAGCGGTTGGATCACCAAAGGGGAGTGGTCTTTTGAGGTTAACGCTCTCTAGTCCTCCCAAGGTGTTCCTTCGTAGACACCTCGTCCCCTGCTGTGTCAGGTAGATGGGCCTGGGAAATTCGCGTCAGTCCATCTGACAGCCGATCTGCCGGGTCGGTGCCAAGGACGTGCTCTCAGCCGACCAGATGTTCGGCCCGCTGAGGGTTTGCCTTCAGTCTTAAGGTCGAGTGGGTGACCGTCCTACTGAGGGACTTGCCCTCAGCCTTATGGGCAGTCATGTGATCGGCCCGCTGGGGAGTCGCTTCCAGCCTTATGGTCGATCGGGTCGGTCGGCCTACTGGGGGAGCTACCTCTAGGCTTGTAGTCGATCGATGGACCGACCTGCTGGGGGAGTTGCCTCCAGCCTTACGGACAGTCGGTTCGGTCCACCCGCTGGGAGAGCTACCCCCAGGCTTACGGTAGATCGGTGGATCGGCCCACTGAGGGAGTTGCCCCCATCCTTACGGTCGATCCTTGTGATCGGCCCTCTGGGGGAGTCTCCCCCAGCCTTACTGTCGATCCGTGTGATCAACCCACCGGGGGAGTCGCCCACAGCCTTACGGTCGATCGTTATACTCCCTCAGCCTTACTGTCGATCGTTGTGCTCGGCCTGCTGGGGGAGTCGCCCCCAGCCTTACGGTCGATCGTTGTGCTCGGCCCGCTGGGGTGTCACCCCTGCCTTACGGTCAATCGCTGTGATCGGCCTACTGGGGTGTCGCCCCCAGCCTTACGGTCGATCGCTGTGATCAGCCCACTCGGGGAGTCGCCCCCAGCCTTACGGTTAGGGCTGTTGACGAACAGAACGTTCGACAAACTACTCGTGAACAAGCTCGGTACATGTTCGTTTACGTTCGTTCGGGAAGCTTAATGAACAAGCTTGAACAGATTTTTAGAGCTCGGTTAGTAAACGAACAGAGCTTGAACATAACTATGTTCGTTCATTTATGTTCATGAACAAGCTAGTTAAGTGTTCGTGAACAAGCTCGTTAAGTGATGTTCGTGAACAAGCTCGTTAAGTGTTCGTGAACAAGGGCTTGAGTGAATTAAAGTTAAAATTAAACACTCACATCTTCAAATTGAATTAAAGACCTCCACCTCTTCAACTTCCCAGCTTCCCACTCCTAGACTCCCAGGCTCCCAGCTCTCTTTTGGTCCATTGCCATTGTTCGTTCGTTTGTTTGAAAATCTGTTCATGAACAAGATTGATTGTGTGTTCGTGAACACGTTCCTGTACATGTTCACGAACAAGCTCGATAAGTCTTGTTAACGAACAGAATGTTCGTTCGGTAAGCTCGGTTTACGTTCGTTTATGTTCATTTACGTTCGTTCGGTAAGCTTAACAAACAAGCTTGAACATGTTTTTAGAGCTCGGTTAGTAAACGAACAGAGCTTGAACATGAATTTTGTTCATGAACAAAACCAAGCACACTGTTCAAGCTCGTTCAAGCTCGTTCGTCAACAGCCCTACTTACGGTCGATCGTTGGGAGTCGCCTCCAGCCTTATGATCGATCGTTGAGTTTGATGTTATGGGAAGGAGCATGATTGCTTCAACGCAACTAGCATTTCATTCTTTGAATCCGAGAGTACATTCGAAAGGAAACAAGCATGGAAGATAAGGACGAGCTAATCTTGCCTGGGGGAAAAGGCAGCGGCTGATAGTCCCACCTCCTCACTCTATAATGCGCAAGGCGGTCTAGACGACGTTCACCTTTTTTCCTTTGTCCATCTGCTTGGATGCCCCCTCTCCAGGGGCTGCCTTTGGGTCGTCAACAAAGTTCTTCAGGTGCTCACGACTGATCAGCTTGTTATATCTTTCTTCAGGTGCCAACACTCGTCGATGTCGTGGCCGTTGTCTTTGTGGTACCAGCAGCACTTCTCATCGTCCCTTCTGCCACCCTTCATCTTTGGGGGCAGCTTGCCGATGTGGCCCTCCTTCTGGGCCTAAGTTAGAACATCGTCTGGGGTAGAGTTCAATCTGGGGGGGTCGTGTTTCTTCTTGCGCCGCTTCCCCCTCAGCTTCTTCTCTCGCTTGTGGTCATCCGGCTCGTGGCATTTGCTCTCTTTCCGTTTGGAGCCCCGCCTGGTTCCTACAGGGATACCTCCTTCTTTCGCTGCCAATGCCTCCTCTGTCAGCATGTAACGCTCCACCCGGGCTATTACCTCAGCGAGGTCTCTCATGGTTTCGTTGTGCAGTGACTTCTTTAGGCCCTTATGGCGAAGACCTTTCTTCAGGGCCGTCTTCACGACCATCTCCGGGCAGATCTCCATGTTCAGCCTCTCGGTGTTGAAGCGATGTATGTAGCTCCTCAGGGATTCGCCCGGCCTCTGTATTACATTGAACAGCAACTTTGAGTCCGGCTTTATCTGTCGGCCGGCCATGAATTGCTTGCAGAACTTTTGGGATAGGTCCTGAAAGTCGCTGATGGAGAGGTTAGGAAGACTGTGGTACCAATTCCTGGCAGATTTCTGGAGAGTAGAGTAGAAGCCACGGTAGATCAGGGAGTCATCGGCCCCCTGGAATGCCATGACCCCTTCGTAGTCCATCATGTGGTCCTTAGGGTCTCCCGTGCCGTCGTATTTCTCCAAGGTCGGTACATTGAATTGGGAGGGTATCTGGGCGTCAGTAATACTCCTCGCTAAGGGGCAGCGATCATCCCTGGGACCTCCCAGGCCTCCCCGGCCTGCTGATGCATCGATGCGAGGACTAGGTGGCCTCTGCGGGGCATCGGGGTTTTGAGAGGAGTCTGTCCGTCGTTTGTTTTGGCTGGGGACAAGTGTTCGTTACTGAGTGCTTCTCCTTTCGTTGTGATCCATTCGGCCTCTAAGTCTCCTCCAGCGGGGGCTTCCACTTTGCCCTTGAAGACTCTCGGTGGCTCGGGTGCTGGGCGACCTCGACGCGCTGAGCGTGATTGCATGGACGAGGCTGTGGTCGATTCGCCTCGAGCCCATTTGGACCTTTCATCTGCCTCATCATAGAGTGTAATTGGGGTGAGGGATCGTACCGGGATGAAGTTCGGCAGGGTGAACCTCCATTCCGGGTTGGCGTCCTCGTCGCCTGGAGAGGCGACCACGGCCGAGCACAGTGAGGGGCGGTGTTCCTGTCGAGCAGGAACGCCTACCATGCCCCTCCCCAGGAGGTGCGGGTTGCCCGCTAGCTATTGGACGGTGGCTGCCAGTGTCTGGAGGTTGGCGTGCGTCTCTTAGGCGAAGAGACAGAGTTGCTCTTGGGTCACCGAGCGTGAGTCGCTGGTGCCCTCGGTGGAGTGGCTGTGCATGTTTTCGGGCGGGACGTAGTCACCCTCCTCGTTGATGGGGGGCATGCGCCCTACCTCGTTGCAGGCAGATTCCATTTCGGTGATGCGGTTGTTTGACGTGGCTGCTTTTTCAGATCCCACAGACGGCGCCAGATGTTTCGGGGTGTTTTCTCATCGCGGAATTGTTGACCAAAGGGCAGGAGGTCAACGCAGTCTAAGGGACGCGTGGGACCTTCGGGATCGGTTGATGGCACGTTTGATCGGTAAGGGACATGCGATCCTTGTGTCGGCTCGCCGAAGGGTAGCCTCGGTAAAGCGACGACCTCCTCATGGTAGGGGCGAGCGGGCTTTTGATTAGGTACGCTCAGCTTCAGCTAGGAAGACGCTGAGGGAGAGCCACGACGTCGCTGGATCTGATATACCTGAATAGACGAGAAAGCTCGTCAGGGGGGTCGAACCTTGGTTCCGACCAAGTCCCCTCCGATGCCTAAGTTAGAACAGATCTGGTGGATACTCGGTAGGATCGGTATGGCTCACGGGGAGACCGATATGTGAGTCTCGGGCCGAGATATGGAGAGGATATGTAAAGTGGAAGACAAGGTTGTGTGAGTAGAATACCTCCCCCTTTTTGGTGTCCCGGAGAAGTGTCCTTGTATACTTCGCCCCTCGAGTCCTTTTTTAGGAGTCCTCTACCTCCATGCCTCCTCAACGTCCCCCAGTTTTTCCCCTATGAACCACCTTTTTGATGGCGCCTTCATGGTCATGAAGGTGGGCGTAATGGGGCCCCTTAATGGTGATTAAGGGGGCGCGCTTTAAGGGGAGCGGTTAGCTCCTGCTGATACGGGTGAGTGGAAATGCTAGCTTCAATCCGAGGCTAACCCGACTCCCAGTCTTCACGGTGGCCTCGTCGCTTGGCCCGCTCTTCTCTAGGGCTGTTGGCCTTCGAAGCGGGCTTGGGCCATTTAGCCTTGGCCCATCTCGGAATGGTCATATCAGATCTTTTGATTTCACCGCAAAATTTACTTTCTTCTGTATTTCTTTCTCACGCCTCAATAGAAAAATGATGACGTCGGATATCTTTGGAGACGATGCGAGGAGTATCTTCAACTGTGATTCACTCTCCCTCCCTCCTCGCGCCGTCAAATCGTCTCAGTTCAATTTCTTCGCTCGATTTGTATTTCTATTTGTTTCTTCAATTATTTTAATAATTTTAATTATGCACATATGTGTTCGATGCATCGATCGGATCGGCTCTTCGGAGTTCATGGGCCTGTTTATTCTTGCTCGATCCTTACATCTTCAATGCTTCAATTTTTTTATAAAGAGGGAAAGGGTTTTCAAACCGATTCCTCATAAATGATTCACACTGTAGCATATATTTGGGTATCTTGCAGCTTGCGTTTAAACTGACCGAGAAACGGTGGATTGTGAGAAGACCACATCGGTTGAGGATCAATATGGCCAAACGGCTCACCGGTCCAAGGCCCGAGGCCCGACCCGTCCGGTCCGAGGCCCGACGCCATTGATCAGGCCGTAGGCAAAGCCCGGCCCGATGCAGTGGCCGGGCTTCTGGCTGATGTTCAGCCCGACAGGCCGGGCCGGCCCGTGGCCCAGCCGCAAACGGCCAAGGCCGCTAATTTTTTAAGGACACGTGGGGCGCGATTTCTAGCCATGGGAACGGTCGTTCCCAGCCCCCAAGGGGGGGCATTTTGGTTTTTTTTGGGCGAAAAGACGAAAAAACCCACCCGACAGTCAAAAACCTTCATTTCGAGGGGTTTTTTTGGGTTTTTTTGCGTCCTAAAAATTATTATAAATACGATCACTCCCCACTCTCATTTCCAGTTTAGTTCATTGCCAACCCACCTACACGCATGATCGACAAAATTTATTTGGAGAAACATCGTAGCTATGTTTTTAATGTGTGACAAGCGTCTAGCATTGGGGAGCCCCAAAGGAATTATCAACCATATATGATTGAAGCACTACGGAATCATGAAATTGTGTTGTGCTTCGATCATATATGGTCGATAATTCCTCTAGGGCTCCTCGATGCTAGATGCTTGATGCACATCAAAAACATAGCTACGAGATTTCTCCAAGTATATTTCATCGATCCCACTTGCAGGTGGGTTGGCAATGAACTGAACTACAGATGCATCCCATGTCAAAACGAAAATTTCTCCGATCACATCCCACACATCACCCGTGAGAAAAGCATGAGCAAGATGATTACCTCTACACATTTTGAATAGACTAGGATGAGATGTCGTAGTTTCATCCAAAGCCCTTCTGCAGATAATATCAGGCATCATTGCTTCCTTCTATTAGTATTTCTTCCTAGTATTTATATTGCATTAGATTTTATTTTTATTGTTATGGCCATTGCATGAGGTGTAAGGCTGGCCGACTTATGTTCCTTCTTTAAAAATTAATTTATAATATGTTTAATGTTATAAATCAACTACTGGGGGAGGAACCCCCAGCCCTTTATTTATAGGCATGGTGGGAGAGTAGAAAGATAGGATACATAGATATGGGCGTATCTCTAAGATACATGCAATCCTAACCGACTCTGGTATTTCCATTCACAACACTCCCCCTTATCCAGCCATAGGTGTGGACTCTGGTCAAGAGTACTTTGGGATTCTGAACATAATAAGAGTCTCACATGGGGTGGATACTTTAGGATCCTGAGTTGGTGAGTTTGCCTCGTTAAAACCTTTAGCTATGAAAACCCCTGTGGGAGAAACCATAGTTAAGAAAAAAGAGTTCAAACGCTCTTTAACTCCCCTGATTTGTACAAGTGACTCTGCTCATGAATACCTCTGGATTCTGAGCGTCACAGAGGGGTGGATACTTCAAGATCCAGAGTTGATATGATTTGACTCGTTAAAACCTTTGGCTATGGAAAACCAGTGGGAAAACCCATAGCTAAGGGAAAAGAGTACAAATTCCCTCAACTTTTCCTGATCTGTAAAAGCTCTTAGGCTTTCAGATCTCTTAGGCTTATCTCATCACTCCTATTTACAACATTCCGAAAATATACACAGATTACAAATATTATCAACATTAAGCAGCTGCTGAATCCAGAAACTCTGGAGAGATGTGCTAAGTTTCGTCGCCTTTGATGTGGTCTTCAGACTATGTGGTCAGTCCCACAATACCAGCATCTATCCCCATCGTCATTGGGATGTGATGTACCACCAGGCGCCCTCAAATACACCATCGGTGTGATTCTGGAATGGTGAGGATCTCGGAATGATAGGATGATGTTGCCTTCATAAGTTGCTTTGCATATCTGCAGTAGATGGCCATCCCATTGTGGGTACCCGTTCTGTGATTTCTCAGTATAGGGACCAGACCTGTAACCTACATTTGCATAAACATTGGAGGATGCTACTTTATTTTGTAAGTCCAAATCTTTCGACCCATGGAGGAAGCACAGAAGGCTTAACTCCGGTCTAATGGCCCTTTTTAGGTGCCAACTATCTCTGGCTAATGAGTTTACTGCAATAGCTATATCGAGACGCGTGTAGTTAGCTAGGAGTGCCTGATTGCACTTAGATAAGGGAATTTAGGACCAATTATATCATCCCCCTCTTCCAGCGATCGGAAGGGTTCTTTTTGTACATCCATTAAGTATACTACCGTAAGTGTACTTTGGATGACAATGGTCCTTTTAATTTCTCCGACGCACTTCTGGGCGTTTGTAACAGGATTCTATGAGCCATGACTTTATACTTGCCTAGGTCTTTTTATTTCATGTTTAAAAGTAAGGCTTGAACAGATGTTTCGATTTTCTCTTCAGGAGATCCGATGAGATTTTAGTTGTTTACAACTGTGATCTCAAATCCTGCTCTTTGCTCAGATGCAAAGAC
>JAULAV010006636.1:0-19992 GCA_030789695.1 Scilla litardierei | reverse complement strand
AAACTAAGTTGCAGCAACAAGAGGCAAAATCAAAACGGAAGGATGGTTTTCACCTGCGCGACGACGAAAGGAGGGAGAGGCGGACGGCGGCGGCTCCACGCGACGGCGGAAGGGCTTCACGGCGGCGGCACGGGTCACAGGGCACGGCGGCGGTCGGCGATCGGCTCCGGCGTGGCGGTCGGCTGCTTGCGGCGGCGCGCGCTGGGGAGAGGGTGGAGGAAGGAGATGAATGGAAGAGGATTCTTATTTTTTTTGGAAATCTGAAACCCCTATTTCATATCTGTTTTTGTTTCTGTTTTTGTGATGGATGTATGGGTTTCAAATCTCTAGATCTGAAATATATTGTTTTGATTTCAGATTTTTAGCTTGGAGATTTGATGAACTGTTTTGGGGTTTGGCTTGATTTTTGGGAAGATTTGTTTGAGGGTTTGGGGAAGAACAGATTTGGGTTGATTTGGGTTTGCAGAATGGGTTTATCAGAGGAGGAGACGTAGGGCTTAATAGGATTAGTAGGAGACACCATATCCCATTGTCAACCCAATCTTAATTAGATTAGGACGTGAAATAAATGATAACTTTAGACTAATCTTGAGGGGAATGAATCTGCATTCAAAAAGACGTGCTGGTTTGAAATATTGAGCAGGCATTAAGTATTTAGTCAAATAGGTTAGGTTTAGACTAAGAAAAGTTAATCACACGTTTATCAAATTGAGGGGCTGTCGACAGGGGATTGTTTAATTATGGTAATTAGTAAAGTTAAACGTGTTTTGCAAGTTGTAACAGCAAGATAACTTAGTTAAAGTAATGGAAGTTGTAATTAATAAGATAATTTCGTTAAACCATTTCGTTAAACTTGTCGGTAAATAATGACGACACGGTAAAAATGAAAACAGAGACGCACTCGCGTCGATTCGTACGGACGAAAAGTTAACTTGATGACTGAAGAAAAAATACTGGTATGGAAAATTGAAAACACGCCTAAAAATACTGGCCGTTACAACATCCATCCCAACCAAAATCAAAATCAGCCACAAAATCCACATCCAAAATCAATACCAAATCAGAAATCAAAACTGAAATCTGAGAAACCCAATCAATTTCAGAAATCAGAAATTTGAGGGAGAAGGATAGAAATTTAGATCTGAAAATATTTTCAGATCGAATCACATACAATAAACCACTTCTCTCTCCCAACTCTCTCCCTTTTACCTCTGCGCCCTAACCCCTGCCGTGAGCCGTCGACGCCTCCCCTCTACAGCTGCCTCCCCTTGCCGCAGTCGCCGCGCCGCCGCCCTAACCCGGTCGCCGCCTTCGCCCCTGCCCTAGCCGCCGCCGCGCGCGGCTCCCCCAGGCCGCC
This sequence comes from Scilla litardierei, assembly GCA_030789695.1. Classification (NCBI taxonomy): domain Eukaryota; kingdom Viridiplantae; phylum Streptophyta; class Magnoliopsida; order Asparagales; family Asparagaceae; genus Scilla; species Scilla litardierei. The sequence continues at coordinate 18,635 of JAULAV010006636.1, read as the reverse complement.
GTCCCCCCAAGCCGCCGCCGCCCGGATGCCCTAGTCGTCGTCGTCCCCTTGTCGCCGCCCCTGCCAGCCGCGTCTCCCCTCCTTCAGGCCGCCATCAAACCCTCCCCCAAGATTACCGAGCCATTGCCGCAAGAGCCCTGTAAGAAAAAGAAAAAAGAAAAACAGAAGAGAAAGAAGGTTAGGAACGGTAGTAAAAAGAAAAGGGGGAGTTAGAAAGAGAGGATAAGAAGAAGAGATAAGGTATAAAGTAAGCTTATTGGGTTTTATTGTTATTGGGTTTGGATATTATAAAATGAGTATGATGTAATTGAGTATTGTTATAGAGTAATAGGACTCAAGAGAGAAAGAGACAAGATTTCTTAGCAAAAGAATAAGTCACCATAGCTAAGAGCCATGGTGCTCTATTTATATATCTCATAGTGGGGAGGCCAAAAGCCTCTAGGAGACCAAGGGTCCCCATTACTCTAAGTAATGGGGGCCTAATGAATGTGTAATGAAGGAGGGGAGGCCAAAGGCCTCCCTCATTCATAACACTCCCCCTTACACATTCATCACTTCGGTCTCAGCTACTGAGGCAAGGGGTGGATACTTCTGGATCCAGAGTAAGTGTGTTTGCCTCGTTAAAACCTTAGCTGTGGAAAACCCAGTGGGAAAACCCAACAGCTTAAGGAAAAAGAGTGCAACCCACATGTTACTCCCCCTGATCCGTACAAGCTTCAGGCTTGCAGGTCTTTCAACTGTCGCATACCAATGTTCTTTACAAGCTTTACAAAAGTACATTTAGGCAATGCCTTAGTAAAAAGATCAGCTAAGTTGTTGCATGACTGGATCTGTCGAACTTCAATCTGCTTGTCGTTCTTCTGCTCGTGCGTCCAGAAAAACTTGGGAGAAATGTGTTTTGTCCTGTCGCCTTTGATGTAGCCCTTCTGAAGCTGAGCAATGCATGCGGCGTTGTCTTCGAATAGGGCAGTAGGCTCCAGATCACTGGTCTTCAGGCCAGTGGATTGGAGGATGTGTTGGACGACGGAGCGTAGCCAAAAACATTCTCTGCTCGCCTCATGGATCGCGATGAGCTCTGCATGGTTGGAAGATGTAGCAGTAGTGGTTTGTTTTACCGATCTCCAAGAGATAGCAGTACCTCCGTAGGTAAATACAAAACCTGTTTGAGATTTTGCCGTGTGCGGATCAGAGAGATAACCTGCATCAGCATAACCAAACAATTTGGGGGAGGCACCTCTCTGGTAGTAAAGTCCAAGATCAATGGAACCCTGAAGGTATCGCAGAAGATGCTTTACTCCGTTCCAGTGGCGCTTTGTGGGCGCAGCACTGTGTCTGGCTAGTAGATTAACTGTAAACGCTATATCGGGACGCGTACAGTTAGCCAGATATAGAAGTGCTCCAATGGCACTGAGGTAGGGTACTTCAGGACCCAATATCTCCTCCCCCTCTTCCAGTGGCCGGAAGGGGTCCTTATGTACATCTAGTGATCTTACGACCATAGGAGTACCTAAAGGATGACATTTATCCATATGAAACTTGCGTAGAAGTTTCTTTGTATAATTAGATTGGTGTAATAGGATTCCACCTCTTAGGTGTTCTATCTGTAAGCCAAGACAATACTTTGTTTTGCCTAGGTCTTTCATTTCAAAAGTATGTTTAAGGCTTTCAGATATCTCTTTGATCTCTGCAGGAGATCCTATGAGATTTAAGTCATCTACATATACAGCTATGATGACAAATCCTGTTCCCGTTCTTTTGATAAAGATACACGGGCAGACTTCGTTATTCGTGAATCCTTGCTGTGCAAGAAAATCACTTAGTCTGTTATACCACATCTTGCCCGATTGTTTTAGACCATATAATGATCTATGTAGCCTTACAGAGAATACGTCCCGAGGTATCTCTTTCATCTCTGGGGGTAGATTAAACCCATCAGGAAGTCTCATATAGATATTTTTATCTATATCGCCATATAGATATGCAGTCACAACGTCCATGAGCTGCATTTCTAGGCTTTCCAGAGAAGTTAGGCTGATTAAAAATCGGAAGGTGATCGAATCCATGACCGGGGAATACGTATCTTCGTAATCAATCCCCGGTCTTTGGGAAAATCCCTGGGCTACAAGGCGTGCCTTATAGCGAACGATCACATTATTTTCATCTCTTTTTCTTATGAAAACCCACTTATATCCCACAGGTTTTACACCTACTGGTGTTTGGACTACTGGTCCAAAGACTTTGCGTTTCAAGAGTGAGTCCAGCTCTACTCTTATTGCATCGTCCCACTTTGGCCAATCATCTCTGCGTTTACATTCCGCTAGAGATCGTGGTTCGACGTCATCGTCAAATTCAGTGACGTGAACGGCAATATCGAACGCAAAATCGTCGTCGACGACTATGCTATTTCTGTCCAGTACTTCTCCAGTACGTACAAAATTTAATGATGTTTCTCCTATTGTTTCCTCTGTTGGGGAAATCAGGAGGGGAGAAGTAGCTGGTCTGAGCTCAGCATCCTGTGGAGGGATAATCTTAGTATCGCCAGGAGTCTTCCTCTTTCGAGGAACTTTATCTTTTGAACCTGGTGGGCGTCCTCTTTTCATTTGAGGTACAACCAATTCTGCTGCCGGTGGGCTGCATCCATCTATGGGGATGTCAATCCTAGCTGGCGTATTGGCAGCAGGGACGTGTGAACGGACAATCTTCTGGTTGTCCGTGAATTTATCCGGTAAAAGATGTACTGTATTCTGGATGTGAAGGATCTTCAGGATCTCATCTTCACACAGATTAGTACGCGGATCATATAGGGACAAAGACTTCTGGTCCCAACTAATGGTCTCAGAAGCTTCTGGCTTCTTAGACTGTGTGCCCAGTTTTGGAAAAAATTTCTCATTAAATTCACAGTCTGCAAAACGTGCCTTGAATGCGTCACCCGTCAGGGGTTCAAGGTATCTGATAATAGAGGGCGAATCAAACCCAATATATATACCTAGACGACGCTGAGGACCCATTTTGGTCCTCTGCGGTGGTGCTATTGGGACATATACCGCACAACCAAACACTCTCAAATGAGAGATATCCGGAGGTGCGCCGTATGCTAGTTGCATCGGGGATAAAGTGTGAACTCCAGAGGGTCTTATCCTAATAAGTGATGCGGCATGTAAAATAGCATGCCCCCAAGCATCCACAGGCAACTGGGATTGCATAAGCAATGGACGTGCAATCCATTGGAGTCTCTTTATAAGGGACTCAGCTAATCCGTTTTGGGTGTGAACATGTGCTACAGGATGTTCAACTTCAATACCCGTTGCCCGGCAATAGTCTTCGAAGACTTGTGAAGTAAATTCTCCCGCATTATCAAGACGTAGTTTCTTGATTTGGTTATCAGGGAAATGAGCACGCAACCTTATTATTTGTGCCAATAGCTTTGGAAAAGCTAGGTTGCGGGTGGACAAGAGGCACACATAAGACCATTTGGTTGATGCATCAATCAGTACCATGAAGTACCGAAATGGGCCACTTGAGGGGTGAATAGGCCCGCAAATGTCACCATGAATTCTCTCAAGGAAGCCAGGAGACTCTAATCCCACTTTCAGGAGGGATGGTCTCGTTATAAGTTTTCCCTTGAAACAAGGGAGACATGGAAATTCACCCTTTTGAAGAATCTTCAGGTTCTTCAATTTGTGTCCACGGGATTCAGAGATGATGCGTCGCATCATTGCTGTTCCAGGGTGACCAAGTCTATTGTGCCAGAGTTCGAACTCTGGCAAGGATTGGCACGTCTGGTGCTCAGTCATATTGGCTTCTATTGGTTGAATGTATGTTTGGTAGAGACCCGACGGGAGTCCCTTGAATCGTTCGCAGATGATCTTCCGGTCATCTTTCTGACGAGTTACATACAGATATTCAACCGTATTTTCATCTCTGCTTTCTAAGTGATATCCGTTTAAACGGAAATCTTTGAAACTTATGAGATTCCTATTTGATTTAGGAGAGAATAATGCATTTTTTATTTGAAGTCTTGTGTTATTTGGGAGCAATATAATTGCTTCACCAGATCCTTCGATTATTTGGGACAGTCCTGAAATTGTGATAACAGGACCGTCATATTTATTTACGCTATTAAAATAGCAATGATCGCGAAGGATTGTGTGCGTTGAGGCACTGTCCACTAGGCACTCAGACATCATCTATATAAGCAAAAACGAAATTTTATTTGAGCGAAAATGTAAACATTCATTCGAAAATAAAAGTTCGTACTTAAGCAAATAAAAGATGAAGAGACATTTAATTCTAAAAAGCATAGATAAACGATGGTGCTCAATCGAGAAGGTCGTCGTTCTCAAAGTCTTTTGCAGTAAACATTGTTGGTGGCTGAAAAGCCGCCAAGTTTGTTTCAGGTAGAGACTTCTGGCTCGCCTGGTATAGATCCTGGAGGTGGCGAGGAGTGCGGCAGTTTCTGGACCAATGGCCAGTCATGCCGCATCTATGGCATTTATCCTCCCAGTTCTTCTTTGGAAGTGACACTTGCTCAGTGTTCTTTCGCTTCCAAGTGAAATTTCTTTTTCCCTTATTGTTTTTGTTTGTCTGGGGAGCTGCACCTCTTGGTTGCTTCATTATAGCTTTCCCTTTAGTGTTTTTAGCCTTCCTCTTGTTTTTCCACTTCTGGGGAGAAACGTGATGGGCTTCAGGGATAGGGGCAGTGCCAGCTGGACGTAAGTTATGAGTTGCAAGCAGTAAGTCTCGATTCTGCTCTGCCCTAAGTAGGCATGAGATCAGATCGGAGAATTTCGTGAAATTGCGTTCACGATACTGCTGCATGAGGATTGCATCTTTCTCGTGGAACGAGGTAAATGTCTTTTCCAACATGCGTTGTTCTGTCACTTCTTCACCGCACAACTTCAAGCGTGAGGTGATGTTATGAAGTGCAGAATTGTACTCAGCGACGGACTTATAGTCCTGAAGTCTGAGGTTTTCCCACTCATAACTGGCACGCGGTAATATAACATCAATTTGATGTTTATACCGAGCTTCCAGCGCTGTCCACAGGTCCTTTGGATCCTCAACCGTTAAGTATTCGGCCTTTAAGGTCCGATCTATATGTTTCCTAATGTAGATTATGGCTTTCGCCTTATCTACATCGGATACAGTGGTTGTAGGGCTGCTGCTAGTTGTAGCAGAAGCTTCGGCCGCTGCGGGGGCCGAGGAAGGAGCCAAAATGGACCCAAGGAGGGCCATCGAACACAAGTGGAACTTCAGGTCCACTCGCCAACTCAGGTAATTTGTCCCTGCAGAGTCAAGGACTTCGAAATCGACGCTTGCCAATTTTGCCATTTATCTACGCAATTTAAAATGAGCATGAATTAATTAAAATTAAAAATTCATGCACAAAGAAATAAACTAGTAAAAATGCGGGGATCGGCCAGATACCCAAAAATAAACAGTCCAAAGTTCGTTTACAGTCCATAAAAGGAAAGAAAAATACAACTGCGGAAACCCAAACTGAACTGGGTCCCTATATCTCCGTCTTCATATGCTGTTGCATCGAGCTTTGGCTTACACAGTCATGAATCGACTCCTTGCGGTCCAGCGGACGCGGCCAGGGAATTGACTAAGCCAGGACCACTTGTTACCCAGTCAAGCTAGGTTGGTCCAGCAAACTTAGCCAAGCACATTGACCGACATCATGATCCATTGAAGGAGTTTTCATCAATTCTATGTGCTGTTGCATCGAGCTTTGGCTTTAAAATACAAATTTCCTCACTTACAAATTCTCTCAAAAGAAAATAAAAGTGCAAGGAAAGTAAATAGGTATACAATGGCCGATCCCGAAAAACACATTTTTACTGATTTAAACATTCACGCAGTTCTAAATATGCTACAGGCATAAAAATAAACAACCACGCATATATCTCAAGCATAACATATGGTAAAGGGAACTAGAAAATATAATTATCTCGTAGACCACGTGGAAACGTCATACACCGTTAGGTTAGTTGACTAACGGCAGAGCGGTCTCAGGATCTTTAAGGTAGTTATATTTTGAAAAAATAGAATCCTAGTAAACCATAGATAATAATTTGCAAGAGCGATGTTTAAATAAATTTTTCAACATGGACTATATAAACTAATTGTGTTTTTACAAAGTTTTCTCCGAGTTTAAATATGCCAATTTTATATCCCGTTATAAAAAATATAAATATTTCTCATATTTCAAATGCCGAATTTATAAATTATTTTGTGGCTTCGGGCCAAAAAATAGTTTTAATTATATGGGCTTGTGGCCCATTCCGCAGTTACGCATAATCATTTGCCTCTAAATTTTGGCTTCGGGCCAAATTAGAGTTTTAGCTGTTAAAAAAAATAAATTTGTAATTGTATGGGCATGAAGCCCAACTCACTGAAATTATAACGCAATGGCCCATAGGGTTTATTTTGTGAAAACCCCTAATCTCACTAAAAACAAGAGGTTTCATTGATGTATGTGTTCCCATTGGAAGGTGAGGCACTTTTGACCTGTGGTTATTGGGCTTCTTGAGTCCCTACACCCAATATGATGTCACTTTTGTGAAGCTATGAGGCCACGTATGGCAGTCACTAAGAAGAAATAACAGAAGAAGAAGCGGAAGATAAATTTCAAGATGCAATTCGTGAGAAGTTTTCATCCTTTGGTGATGTATGTCAATATCCCAACTTAATTGACTTGTGCTTGATTTACTTACTGTGCGTTAATCTATTGCAATTTTGCCTCACCATACCTTTTCAGCTATGTTTGACAAATGTTAATACATATGACATTTATATTTGGGCGATTGTCTGGCAGCTGACAAGGGATGCAACTGTTAAATTGTTGGACATTTTACTTATCCTGTGTTAGTCCTTTGTGAAATGAAACGACATAATTATAATTTGATTCCTTTGTTCTCTGGCATTTGCTACACAACAAGCTATGCCTTAGTGGATTATGTTTGCCTATGCTTTAGCTACTTGTCGAAGGGCAAGTACCCTGAAACACTTCTGATTCAAAACCCATTGTAATCGAAGATTTGTTGAAAATTCCTAAGCCTCCTAAGTCCGTTGTAATCTACGGGAATAAGAAGTATACCTCTAGATCGATGATCTAGGGACGACCGTAGAAAAGATCCGTAGAAATAAAGATCCGAGCTTCCGAACGCTTCCGGAATGCCGCAACGCTCCAACGAATCGCCGCAGCAACCAAAGATTCCTTGCGCGTAGGGGATCAATTTGGTGGGGATTTTAGGCTTGGATTCTTGCTCAAGGAAGAACACGTGCTGATAACGTGTTATAGAGTAATAGGACTCAAGAGAGAAAGAGACAAGATTTCTTAGCAAAAGAATAAGTCACCATAGCTAAGAGCCATGGTGCTCTATTTATATATCTCATAGTGGGGAGGCCAAAAGCCTCTAGGAGACCAAGGGTCCCCATTACTCTAAGTAATGGGGGCCTAATGAATGGGTAATGAAGGAGGGGAGGCCAAAGGCCTCCCTCATTCATAACAAGTATTGTGTATTGGGTCTACTCTTTTGGGTTTTAAAGTTAGCTTATTGGTTAATATTCTTATTGGGTTTGGCCTTTAATAACTCTTATTGGGTTACTCTTAATGGGTTTAAGTTATGCTATTGGGTTTGGGCTGTTTGTGCTATTGGATATTGAGTAATAACCCTTATTGGGTTTAAACTTTAGTTATTAAGATTGGGTGCCATGTTAATGAGTTTTGGGTTTAAACCATGTTATTGGGTTGGGTTTATTAAAGCTAGTAAGTTAGCCTAGGTTGTTATTAATGTTAGTATTATAGGGTGTTAGTTTAATTAATTGTGTTCGACTAGCTTATTGTCGTTTGTTTAATAACGCAGATACGTCGCATATTTTCCATAAATTGCTTGGACACCTAAAATCATCCCAGTCAGGCAAGTGTGCTACTTTGAACTGTTAATCTTTTAAATTGTTACTTCATTTAAAAGCTGAATTCCATTGCTTTAGAATACATTAAATCTCAATACGCTTCACTTCATGCCATACACACACCTGATTAGAACACACTCTTGAATTGCTTAGTAGTATGGGCATTGACGGAACACTTTGAACATCTTGAACTTGTAAAATCGTTTGCTTCAAGGCAAACATCCCGATTTCGTGAATACGTGCATTCGTGATTAGGCTGGCCCGTGTTTCAGCACATTTTTGGGTGGGGTTAGGGTTGAGCGGCCGCTAAGCGTATGAAAGGGTCATGTCTTTAAGAACACCACATATACGGTGTGTTAGTATCAATCGCGATTATACCCCTGCGAGAAGAATGACTTACTCATCACGTCTTAAAGGCGAGAACCCTAAGCATGTTAGAGAAACATTGCATGAGAATGGAAACAATTGTCACAAATTTATTCGTACTTTAAAACTGTCACATTTGTTTTAAATACATTAGAACTGCCAAGTTGCTTAAAATTTCGTAGAACTGCCATGCTTAAAAATTACTTTACTTTTCTTTAAATTTGTTATAACCATGTTGCTGACATCTTGCGCGAATATTTAATGCTTCATATTTCATTTTTATTCGTACACCTTGCCTTGGGTCGTCTAACCTTTCTTGCAAACCCTTGCTGACATACATTCGTGTTTTTGGAATGTATGTCAGATCCCGAGCATGCGTACCAGAAGGATTTGTTCGGGACACCTAACTTGGAGAGTCAGGAATTTGCCATTGACGCTGAGTAACTCCCCACGGAGGACTTGAGCCTGGGATATTGCTGTTACCCCTCTGGATTTGCTATTTGTATCTTGTATTGGTGCATGTCTCTGTTGTATTTCTTTCGGCTCTGCTGAGGCCTTGTCTTGTATTTTTATTTCTGCGTGCGAACTTCTGGGTTGTGGCATGTAATTTAATAATGTTTTTATTGTTCTGGAAAGCAAGCAAGAACCCTGCAAGTTGTTATCACAGACGCGTAATGAACTCGAGCTTCACCGCTCCAGTTCATGCGGACCTTTGTAACGCTCTCGCTTCCACCGCTTTTGGGAAGCAGGGAGTTACATAAGCCTAAGAGATCTGAAAGCCTAAGAGCTTTTACAGATCAGTGGGAGTTGAGAGAATTTGCACTCTTTTCCCTAAGTTATGGTTTTTCCCACTGGGTTTTCCATAGCCAAATGTTTTAACGAGGCAAATCACATCAACTCTAGATCCTGGAGTATCCACCCCTCTGTGACGCTCAGAATCCAAAGTATTCATGAGCAGAGTCACTTGTATAAATCAGTGGGAGTTAAAGAGCATTTGTACTCTTTTTCCTTAACCATGGTTTCTCCCACAGGGTTTTCCATGGCTAAAGGTTTTAACGAGGCAAACCTCACCAACTCAGGATCCTGAAGTATCCACCCCATGTGAGACTCCTATTACGCTCAGAATCCCGAAGTATCCTTGAGCAGAGTCCACAACCTATGGCTGGATAAGGGGGAGTGTTGTGAACGGTTATTAACCGGAGTTGGTTTAGATTCTGGGCTATCCTAGAGATATGCCCATATCAATGTAGCTCATATCTGTATTCTCCCCTCTTGCCTATAAATAAAGAGCTAGGGGCTCCTCCCCAGTAGTTGATTCATAACATTATGAGTTTATTAATTTTAAAAATAGTGTAATGTACTCAGGAATGAATGTGTTTTTTTTGCGATGAGTGAACGATGAATAACAATGTTTTTGTAAAGAGAACTTTTAGTACAGCTTAACTCAAGAGGCCCCTCCCTTTTTAAATTCTTTTGGGCAAAAAGCGACCAACACAGTTTTTTTTAAATGGAATTTTGAAAACTGGTTGGACTTGGTAGACAGTGAAAAAATCTTCAACTACCATACAGCTTAATCCAACCATACGTCCATTCTCGGGATAAAATCTACTAACATGTCTAAAATCATACAACACGTACAATGAGTGCAACACGTTTCAATTGGAACAAACACGTCCAAGATGGACTACTCATCTCCAAAGAGACAACACCCCCACACAAGTGAGAAAAGAAATATTTGCAATCTTCTTTTACATATAGCCAAATGTTGAAGCTCTTATGTTGATTGTGTGGCTATAGTTGATCTCCAAATGATGATGAAATAAAGCTCTTTAAGATCTAAAACTTGGGCCAAGAAAAATTTAAAAACTTTTGAAGTCTTTTGGCCATGAAGAGGATTTTGTTGCTTAAATGCTTTTCAACTTGAAAACTCTTTTTCTCTTAAGAATATAGATCATTGATATTAGCTATAACTCCAACAACAAATACCAATATATAGAGGAACATTCGGGTCAAAAATCTTGACCAAAATGCACCTCCAACAGGCAGAAAAAACGAGCAGAAATTCAAATGTTATGGGTTGTGAATAGTGTAGTAGTCGACTTCAGTACAAATGGTAGTCGACTCCCCAAACAGCTCTAGTCGACTCCCAATCATATTGTAGTCGACTCCTTTTAGGGACAGAGCATCCCCAATAGAATCTAGTCGACTCCTATTCAAAGAGTAGTCGACTCCTTTAAAGATACATGTATACTTGTGTATTTGCTCTAAAAACTTAAGGAAATATTTTAAAACATTTGTAAATCATTTTATGCGTGTTTCTAAGTGTGTGTGAGCTTCAACAAAGACTTTAACATGCTACCAAGACTGAAAATAAAATTACATCAAAATGAAAATATTACATTAAGCACTTGATGCAATCTTACTCTTCATGCTTGAGTCTTGGCTCCTTTGATTCCCTTGGTCTTTGTTGGCTCTATTTTCCCTCTATTTGTATGATTTGATCAGGAAAGCACATTATCTAAACAATTACATTCAAGAAATTATTAGTACTAAATATGTTGCTCTTTATCAAAACTAACATGGCGGACTCAATATCCAACATTATCCCCGTTTTTGATGATGACAACATATTACATATAAAGCATTAAAATTATGCGATGCATGAGTGTATGTGTATATATCTCTCCCCCTCTGGCATAATCAAAAAGGGATAATACTCTCTTCCCTATGAATACTTTCTCCTCTATAAAAATATAATGACTCAATATTCAAAAATAGTTTACTCCCCCTAGATAGATGATCCTGTTGGTATATAAACTCTCCCCAAAAGTGAATTTACGTGAGATTGTTAAGCATTGGATGGACCCATTTATGCTTGAGGTTTTGTTTTTGATTTTGTTTTTTGTTTTTGGTTTTTTTTTGTTTGGGTCGGGGGGGGGGGGGGGGGGGGGGGGGGGGGGGGGGGGGTGTGTGTGTGTGTGTGTGTGTGTGTGTGTTGTGGGTGTGTTCCCCTATAAATAGCTCTATTTACGCTTAGGAGTTAGGAAATGTAATCAATTCTCCCCCCACCCCCGAGTTCTAACTTGGGGGAACCCCTATAAATAGCTACATTCACGCTTAGGAAATGTAATCAATTCTCCCCCAACCCCCGAGTTCTAACTTTTAAGGCTTTCTCCATTATTCCTTGAGCTCTTACTTTTAAGGCTTTCTCCATTATACCTTGACCTCAACGATTTGAGCATTGGATGGAATTTGACCAGGCCCAGCTACAGTCACGTGACAATCCTTCTGGCTTACTTGTCAGCTTCTCTCCCTCCCAATGTGTGAGGTCGAAGGTTCAAATCACTTTCAGATGACTCAAAAAAATAGTAGCCGATAAAAGAAGCTCAAACACATGTCAGTTTAACTAGTAAAGATCCGCTAGTGCTGGACCAAGCTAGAGAGATTCGGCCGAAGCCAGAGTCCACACTGAGAGCCCCTAAGTTTCATACAGAAGCACAACAGAACATAAGCTCCTGCAATATTTTGATTTATAACCATAATCCATGGTACAATAAATGATCAATATGAGCATACACTACACTTGAGCCCGCATGGACAAAAAAGAAAAAGAAAAAAAGACAACTCAAAATTATCCGAATGGAAGCTAACCCCTTCAACACTTTTGGGCCCAAACACACAAACAAAGCTCTGAGAATCTATTTGTATATGGCTATCCGAAGAATCAATAATCATAATCATCCATGTTTGGCATGCGGCTTGGCGCTTTGCTGGCCTTTGCATCTGCATGCTCTACGACTGTAGCCTCCGTGGTTGTCAATAGAACCGACACACTGCAATACAACGCCATTGCTTAACAAATTGCTTCAGAGACAACTTGTGCCCATGGAAATAACAACGAGGAAAAGAAGTTTCTTACCTGGCTGCATCTACTAAAGCGGTTCTGATAACCTTAAGTGGATCAATGATACCAGCCTTCATCATGTCAACATACTCGCCTATAAACAGAAGCCAAGGAGACACGATATTTATCATAATCAAGAAACCGAATAGGTGAAAAAAGGAGAAGAAACGTTCGGAAGGAGTAGTGGTGGAGACAACTGAAAATCACCACTTCATAACAAAAAGATGCAATAGCTCCTATTTACATCACACCAGAAGTTCATTATTTGAGATTTTATATCTCGCATAAAGACACTAACATGGCTCAAGACAGGGAAGGTGTTCATGAGCCATTGGTGAAAAGGCCTGAATCGATAACAGAAATGGTCCTCGTGCATGAGTCAGAAAGGCTGGCATACAACATAGGCTGTACGCTAGCCAGACAGGCACCAATTTTCATCCATAATCTTCATGCTTTCTACAATTGCAAACACACACTACACTACCCATGTCTAATTCACATGCTCGCTTTCTTTGTGCCCAGCCAAAAGGTCAATTGCTGAAGTAGACTGCACCTCCAATATTATCATAAACTTTAAAGAGTTAAAGCAAGAGAAGTGGACGCCATGGCTACATGAATGCATTTTATTGCATGATGGAACACAAATTAAAGGCAGAAATGATTGGTCAGACTAGAAAAAGATTAGTAATTCAAGCAAGCATCTATATAAGCAAGTTGCACAACACAATTAGACCATCATGTCTGCAGACTGCAACAGTTGAGAACTCTTTATTATGTGCTCAAATATTATGGATGCAAGCCACACAAGCAGTGGAGTTTAGAAGGCACAGACTGAACTGCTGTTCTGACGCAATTCAAGCTGAAATTACCGCGTCGAAGAAAATGAGTCTACACAGGAAAATATTCCATTTTGATATACTTTCCCAAATCGTATAAAATTAAAAACAAGAAAAAAAAGAAGTTATATAGTAATAGGACAATATCTCTATTAATGCATGCATATTTTTGCAACATTTGTATGAAAAAATATACCTTTAGCAGCATCATATCCCAAATTATAATTAGCTTGTTCTAGTAGTTTGCCAACAACTACCGCACCATCAACACCAGCATTTGCAGCAATCGTGTATGCAGGTGCCTGCATGAAATCGACTCTGTTCAGAAAATATCCCTACTAACACAGCAAATATAGGACCATCAAACAGTTATACTAACAAAGAACCTTCAAGGCATTTTGGATGATGTGGATGCCAATTTTCTCATCACTATTGGAAGTCTGAATTCTATCCAATTCCCTTGTGGCATATAAAAGAGCAACACCACCACCTACAGAAACAATTTAAAGCAGGCTAATAAACAAGCGGATCTCACCTGAGCAACACCACCATCATTCATTTGTTATAAAGAAAGATGAAAGAACCCTGAGCTCACCTGGCAGAATACCCTCTTCAACTGCAGCTCTTGCAGCACTTAGAGCATCTGTTACCCTATCCTTTTTCTCACCAACTTCAGCCTCACTGGCTCCACCAATCTGTACATCCAAATAATATTAAGATGTTCCAAGCAGATAAAGACACCATACATAAAGACTAAGAGGACAAGTAGAAGAAGAGAAACCTTAATTACAGCTACACCTCCTGAAAGCTTTGACAACCGTTCCTGCGCTTTCTCCTTGTCAAACATGGCAGTGCTTCGCTCAATGGATGTTCTAAGCTGCCAAACAATCCAAAGCAACTTTTAATCTCAGCATTCAATTTTAAATTAAATCATGCAAGATCACGGGTTGTAAGTTGTAACGGTACTTTAGCTAACCAAGTCAATTATTATTACTCTTTCTTTTATTTTATTTTTTCCTTTCAATTTATAGTAAAACATGCTACTATTCTTTACACTTTATCTTAGACTATCATTAAACTTAAGGGAGAACATTTATATCATATAGAAAAGAAAAAGAAAAAGAAATCTAAACAACAAATTCAAATCAGTGGATTCATCTTCGTAAGTGTAATACAAAGCACAGCCATACAACTATGAACCAAATATGTAGGGTAATGACAACGATGCAAAATAGTTAAGAAATGGTATGCTCCAACTATAAACCAAATATTATTTAAACATGGTTCAAACACATATCTATAAATTAAATGCAAAAGGAGGAGAAACTCATTTATTCTTGGTTGGTGGTAAAAGATATGATTGTACCTTGGGGAGCTCTTGGTGCTACTATTTTTGACAAAAAAAAGCTCCAAACGAATAATTGACAAGCCAAATAAAAAATAACAATGTGGGTTCAATAAAGGTAGTGTGCTCCACAACTATAAAGGCCCCAAAGGAACATATGACAACCCAATCCAACTCAACATGCCACAGCACACTAAAATAAATAACTACCACCATGCTAAGCTATGTTCAACATTTAGAAGCTAAGGTCCCTGCAAATACCACAAGATCACAATCATTAATAATACCCTGTGCACATACAGCTTTCTTCCTGCACAACCCAAATAAAATTACGTTTCACGATATTTGATGTCGCATAAGGTACATATTTAATCACTATATTTGGGAATTTAAGAGGGAAGTAAACATGTGAACTCACTTTGAACCCAACCTTACCATACCCCAGGAAACATAATTTTATTTGGGTTGTAAACATGTGAACGTGTGAACTGCACAGGAGGTGTCATTTGAGGTTTTTATGAATTTTGGATTTTGCTTTTCTTTACACATGAAGTTGAAGCTAACACATGCACATGCAGCGGACCCTGGATTAAACTTTTTTTTTTTGCTTTTTCCTTGAATAACTGCCAAACCGAGCTTGAGTCCAATCTGATAGGAGTAATGTCAAAGAACCTTCATTTATTATGTTTCATGCATGCATGCCATTTAAAAACAGAATCAAAAGATCCATCCCTGCAGGTCAATTATGTGACCAAGCAATGGACACTTGTCACACTTAGTTTTGATACACGAGCAACTTGAAAACATATATTGTTAAGCAATTAATAAATCAAAGACCAAACATATTCACAACATAAAATGATCATCTTTCATAATTAATAATACTTCACCATGTAGAATATGGACATCATGGTAGCAATAACTTGACCAGCCACAGCTCTATCAAGAGCACCTTGATGTTCATTTCTTATACCTAGCCAAGGAACATTTGTTTATGTTTACTGTTTACAGATACTATAGGTTGTATTGGGGACAACAAGAATGGCAGCATAGATCCCTTGGCAGGATAGTAGAATGAATATGCTGGATTTCCTACACTCCTACAACTTCCTCATGAGAAATGACAGTGTTGGTAAGTATAATGAGACAAACATTAAATGTGACCAAAACAAGGCTATGAAGACCTTACGACAGATGATACCAATCAGCTGAAGACCTTACGACAGATGATACCAATCAGCTGTTATTTCAGTTCTCAGCCTCAATCAGGTCTTAAAAAAGAAATACCTCTTGAACACATCAAGAAAACAAGAGTATCATCATTACAGAAAAAACTTGATTTGCACTACCTGTTCACACCTCTCTTCGATTATCTTTTTGTCTCCGCCACCATGTAAAACAATAGTGTCATCCAGAGAAACGGTGACCTGTACCAGGAAAACATGAATACAACCGACAACTTTTAATCAAGATTGCACGTATGAAATATTACTAACCTTTTTGGCAGTACCAAGCATATCTAGTTGAACTTTATCAAGAGTAAGGCCACGTTCTCCAGCAATAACCTGTAGTGCATCACAGGATAATCCATGAAGTACGCTGAAGAATACAGTAATGGCAGAAAAGTGGGAATGTTTTTTTTTCTAGAAGATTTGTTCCCTCCCCAGCACCCCCACTGCAGCAAAACATGTCTGAAGTAGGTGGGATCTAACCTCGCCACCAGTAAAAATGGCAAGATCTTCCAAATTTGCTCTTCTATTCTCACCAAAACCAGGAGCTTTGACAGCACAGACCTACAGTTAAGAGTGAAATATGGAATAATAATGGCATGCAATAACAGGAGCCGATAATAACAATTTGAAGCAATTCAGGTTCAGAGCATGCACCAAGCATACAGAAAATGGTGTGTGCTCGTAAAACATCAGGCGAAAGCAACGATTATCAGTGCAACATAATGCCATAGCTTTTACCAGTCATCCAGCGATAAAGGAAAGGACATGGTGATGAGTACACATCAGAACAAAAATGAACAAAAAAGGTGCTTACCTTGACACCAGCACGATGCTTGTTCAGTACAAGCATTGTCAGAGCATCACCTTCTACATCCTCAGCCACGATTAAGAGAGCTCTGTTTTTCTGTGCAAATTAGTAAACTTTTAAATATGACCATATCTGGTTATGCGACGGGTTCACTTTCTTATTCTCACCCAGGAACAAATAAATGTATAGCATTACCTTTACAGCAAGCTCCAATATTTGTACGAGGGAATTCATGTCTGAAATCTTCTTATCATGAATAAGGATTAATGGATTTTCAAGTTCCTGGAAACATAAATAAGATGAACATGAGTAAGAGAATTTTGTTCTGACTTTCAACATATACATGGCAAAATGCCAATACAATGTTTTGCATACCAACGGTGAAATGGATGGTAAAGGGCTGTAGAAATGTATGTCCAAGAAGTTTCAAAGTTAAAAATTGAATGCCAAGTTACAAAACACCGAATCACTTAGTTACAGAACACTTATATAGTTTATCATATTTTCATGTATCTATTTAAAAAGATGTCGAAGTACCAGTCCTCAATAAGAATTGAAAAGGAAAATTACACAGACAAAGCCTCGTCTGATGTCAGAAAAGGTAGAAGGAACATAAGAGATGCGAGAAGTGCAAAAGTTTATAGAAGTTTGATAGGGTAACAATAAACAACATAAACAAATTTAATGCACCCAGTCCCATTTTACATCAAATGACAATAAATGAGTGTTTCAGTTCCACAGTAGACAAAGCTCATGTTACTTATTAAGTGAATTTAAGTGTATACTAGGGAACACAATAAAAAATAGCAGCAGTATTAAGTGATCATTTCCATGTGGTGTGTAATTTATGTTCTGCGTAACTTTAGCTAAGCAATGTAAAATTGTTAATCATTAGAAAGTAGGTAGAAAAATGATGTAGTATCAGATAGAGAATCAAGATGACTGCGGCGTCTGTCAAAAATCCAGGCACATTATCAGATTAACTAAGTAAGAGATATCCAAACTCACACATTTCTGGGTCTTTTCATCTGTAATAAAATAGGGAGATATATAACCCCGTGCTAATTTCATGCCCTCCACCACTTCCATCTCATTGTATAATGTATTTCCATCCTGCATTTTATTTAATTGCAAATAAGTGATTTATCCAAACATTTTCAGTACATGAGCTCTTATATATTAACAGCTCATAGAAGTTGACAGTCACTTACGGCGATGGTAATGACTCCTTCCTTACCAACTTTTTCCATTGCCCTTGCTATCAGCTCTCCAATTTCACTTTCATTATTTGCAGAAATAGTTGCCACCTGTTTTAGCTCAGGTATAATTGAAGGTAAGAACGATACCAATCCACCTAGTGAAGAAACAACTACCAATACTAAATAGAAGAAGAAAATGGGACTGACCAGTATATAGCATATCAGTATAATATAACCAATAGATTGATCTGGATTAGTCAGTAAAATCTTCAAAGACACAAATATTCAATAGTACTAGACTACTTTGGCCAAAATAACAAAGAACTACCTACCTGAAAGCTAAAGCTAAGATTGCCAAGGATATCGGTTTTTCTGGCTACAGAGGTAAAATGGTACTGGGTTATCTCGTTGATTCTTCATGAAAAGCTCCTTTTGCAAAACTGAATGCATGATTAATGTGTTAAGTGCTATTAGTAGTGTGTGGTAAATATGATGTAGAAGTGATAATGCAAGAGTCTCCAAATGCAATGTGGTGTTAAGCAAAATGCAATGGTTCATTCCTAATGCCTAGATTTTTATTTTATTTAGTCACTTTACCGAAGTTCCATCTTCTAATTCATCTTCAAGTCTTGATTGGCAGGCTACCTAGAGGTGCCTACAAATATGGTAGCTGTATGAGAATCTTCATAGTACATTACTAACCTGAGTGATTTCCTCTGGTGTGCTTATCATCCGAGCTCTGCTTTTTAAGTGAGACAAGATAGCGTCTACAGCCTTATTGATACCATTGCGCAAATCCATAACATTAACTCCAGCTGCCACAGACTTGCAACCTTCGCTTAGTATTGCTTGAGTTAGTACAGTTGCACAAGTAGTCCCTGGAGCAATAATACACTTAGTTAGCCTCTTAGCTTATTGCAGTATACATGCGTAAGTTTATGTCATAAGAAAATATGTTCATTGATACATCTTCTGCATTTCAATTTTTATGATGCTAAGATCGTATTGCATGAAATTTACATACA
>JAULAV010006635.1:0-31001 GCA_030789695.1 Scilla litardierei | reverse complement strand
CCTCATCACGAGCTTCCCAAGTGGCAGATAATTAATCTGTTCTACAACGGATTAAGGGATGACTTGAAATCTTCCATAGACGCCGCGGCTGGGGGGTCCTTCATGTCCAGAAGTGAAGAAGATGCCGGACAAATTCTTGAAAACATGGCATCGAACAATGAGCGGTGGTGTGACGAGAGAGCCACACCTAGATCTGGGGGTATCCACAGGGTCGAGGACATAGACAAATTATCCAGCAAGTTTGACTTGCTGTCGACCCAGATCTCAGCGCTGATGGTAGGAGCCGGTGGTGCCGGTACACAACATATTGCGACGGTGGAATCCGAAGTCATGGGGGACTTCGAGGGTGGTGACATCTCACCACCGTTGGACCAAGTCAGCGCACTATTCTACAATCCTACGGAAATGCGCCGTATCCACCACGGACTAGCTCCAATCCGGCCTACTCTCCAAACAACCGAAACCACCCCAACCTTAGCTACCGGGCACCATTTTTGCAGCCGCCTCAGCAGCAGCAACAGATATATCAACCGGCTAGGCCTCAGCAACAGCAGTATCGGCAGCCCATGCAGCAATAGCAGCAACAGTATCAGCAGTTTGCTCCCTGGAACCAGCAGCCCATTCAGCAGCAGCAGTAGCCTTATGGCCAGCAGAGGGTCATCTCCCCGGTTGAGTCCCTCTTGACTCAATACATCACCAACCAGGAGAAGATAAATTTGAAGCTGGAAATGGGGCAAAGGGCTCTCACTGACCAAGTAACCCAGCTGGGGTTACAGGTGGTGAACCTTCAAAGGTCGCAAAATCTATTGTCGCCACAACTGGAAGTGAACCCGAGGGGAGCAAACCAGACTTTGGCACTCACGCACAAGCATGCGAATGTGTCCGCTATCGTCTTGAGGAGTGGAACACAAATCCCCACGAGAGTGCCCACCAAGGAACCGGAGGCACCGTTGGTCTTAGAGCGACCAATTGAAAAAGCCAATGACAACAGTGCTTCGTCGCCAAAGACTACGACTCCGGAGGAAGTCCCTGAAGAGGAGAAGAAAAAGGACGAGGAAGGAAGCCTCAAGATATTCAAGCCCATTGTGCCTTTTCCACAACGGCTTGCCCAAGCCAAGATTGATGAAAAGTACGGCAAATTTTTTGCCATGGTCAAGGATTTGAGCTTGCATATCCCGTTCCTCGATGCTATTGAGACCATACCCTCCTACGCGAAATTCCTCAAGGATTTGGTGACAAAGGGGTCTAGAAAGGACAAGGTAGTTCTGACGGCGGAGTGTAGTGCTCTCATCCAGCGAGCAAATCCGCCTAAGCTTAAAGACCCGGGTAGCTTCTCTATCCCTTGTGCGATCGGGGAGGTAAAGATCCATCGCGCGCTCGTCGATCTTGGAGCGAGCGTCAGTTTAATGCCCATGTCGCTATATAAGAGGATAGGGATGGGCGACCTGGAGCCCATGGGTATGACGCTTCAATTAGCCGATAGATCGGTTAAATATCCGGTGGGGGTTGTAGATGACCTGCCTGTCAACGTAAGTGGGGTGCATGTGCCAGTGGACTTCGTCGTCATGGACATGCCTGAAGATACACACACCCCCATCATTCTTGGACGACCTTTCATGGCCACTGCCGGCGTTTTTATAGATGCGAAGAAGGGGAAACTTTCTCTTAACGTTGGCAACGAAAAAGTCGAGTTTGACTTGGGGCTATCAATGAAGCACCCCAACCCCCCGGATGATCCAAGTTGCAATGTGCTGGACATAGAAGAAGAAAGAGTTGTGGAAGCCGCGGCCTGGGAAATTCTTTCAAGGAATCCCCTCGACAGTTTAGGGGACCTTGAAGAACGTGACGGCCTGAAGAATGATGATGTTGCTGGGAAAGCAGATGCGGCACATACGGTCCCTCCCGGATTTCAAAAAGCCCCTCCGACGAGGAGAAAAGGGAAAGAGCCCATGGGGCTCACCGGTGAGGAGATCCGGATCTTAAAAAGAGTGGCGGTAGACGCCAATATAAGGGAGAAGCATCCGGATTCCATCAACGAAGGGAGGGTCGTCGAGCAAGTCTACCTGTCGCTACCGACGCTGCCAAAGGCCACCAATTCTGAATCTGAAGCAATGCCAATCATAGGGCATCACCCCCGTCCGCCTTGAATATCATATACGGGCATTGAGCGAACGACGTTAAACAAAAGCACTTCATAGGAGGCAACCCATGCTCTAAACTTCTATCTTCGTTTTAGGATTATTTTTAGCTTTATTATTATTATTTTAATAAATAAATCCAGCCACGGGAACTTCCGTCGAGAGACTTAGGCCATTTGTGAACTTTTGCAGGAAACAAGGCCTCACCCGATCGGGTGATCATTCAACCGATCGGGTGAGACGTATCAGACAATGGCCATATCTGTTCTCCAACGAACCGGTCGGGTGAAGCAATGTGAGACCAGGTGGCAGACCATGTGAGCTGGGCTGAAGTCTCGAGAAACTTTGGGAGTTGATCAACCAATCAGGTGATACGAAGCATGGTCGGGTGACCGACCGGGTGAGAAGCACTCAACTTTCGGGAAAAATTGTGAAGCGGCCAACCGATTGGTTGAGTTCTCAATCGATCGGTTCACCTGTAGCCTCTTTTCAGCAAGATTTTTCGACCTAAAAGTCAACCGATCGGGTGACAACTCACCCGATCGGTTCGACTTAAACCCTATATAAACTCAGCACCCCCACCCGTTCATCTCCTTCACCCGACTTCGAATCTCCGTCACCGTTTCGCCTTCTCCAACCTCCAACCGGCCTCGATCTCCCCTCAACCGACCACAAACCCCCTTAGATCCTTCCCTCCACTCTCCATCTCCCCCCCTCCATCGATTTCCCTCGATCCATTTTCGTTTGTACCCCCACAAAAACCCTAATTTTCGCACTCTCCCCCCATATCGAAAAATTGTTGAAAAGAAACGCCGCGGCTTCACACTCCCTCTATTTGCGTTGCGTTGGGTCACCTACGAGCAAGGATCTTCGTCTCGACTGGGTAACTTCGCTCCTTAGCTCAATTTTATATTTTTAGATCAATTATATATTTTTTGCCCTAGAATTTCTATTTGCTCGATTGTCTGTGTGTGTGTGTGTGTGTGTGTGTATTCATCACATTTTTGCATTCACTCACGCGCGCGCACACACACACGGCCCGGGATCAGGATATGGGTAAGGGTATCATGCGAGAGGAGGGTGTTGGGAGCAACGATCTAGGAGCTTGGTTTGATGATGACAAACGTGTCGTTATATCTAACGTGTGTGCTTAGTGTGTTTCAGGCTTGGCGAAACAATATACTTTCACTATTTGGCGAAATTGCTATTCGTATAGCATATTGGGAGAAAGAGAGTGTGTGCACAAAGAAGTTTGACTTAGTCAATGGAGAGCAAAGTTGGACTTGGTCAAATTGGTGATTGGATCAATTCAAATCTTTTTGAACTACATATCAAATCCCAAATTGATTGATTCAACCCAATTCCTAGCCAATTACAAATTTCCTAGTTGGTAGTGTCCTCATCCTAGCCAAACTTATTCCTAGCCATATTTCAATTCAAATATCCTATCTATTACCAACATGAAAACCCTACTACTACTATATAAATATCAGTGTGGGGATGAAAAACTTGGTGCAGCAATCAATGGATAATACAACATCTCCTATAGCCTTTCCCAAGCACCAAAAGGCTACGGCCTACACACAATATTTTTCCCAATCAGAGTTTTTATCAAAAACTCTATAGTAAAATTGCCGTAACCTCTTTGGAGGGTATCATCAAAAGGAGCAAACAAGCGGGCCTGGGAAAGCGACGCTCGAGTTGTCGACGACGCCGTTCGAAGCACACAATCACATCGTCGTCGTCAAAGCCGAGGCAAATATCGTTGTTCCCGCCGTATAACGCCATCGCTTCCAACGAGAGGAGCCCACGCGAATTCGAGGTCGCCGTCGTCGCCGTTGAGCGAAGCGACGAACTCTGCTCCTCTCTCGTCGCTGCTGGAGGTTGCCGCTGCTGTCGAGGGAAGTGTGATCGCTGCCTGTCGCCGCTGTCAAAGACCGTCACTGCCCGACGCTGAGTTTTTGCCGTCGTCGAGTGCGGATCGTGCAGTCACCGGAGGAACTGAGTCTCGTCGTCGAAGAAAGCAATCGCAGAAGCCGCTTAGAGATGACGCCGACTTCCGCGGAGATCGCCGTGAAGAGGAGGATAACGCCACTGAAGCTGCTGCCGAAGATCGCTGCCTCGCCGAAGATTCCACTGCTGAAGATCTCCGACGAGCGCTCGAAGGAAGAGCGCCACTGCTGCTGAACGCTGCTCCGAGGCCGCTGCCGTCGTTGCCGAAGTAGAACTCGCTGTCGAGGAAGCTGTCTCCACGAAGATCTCACCACTGTCGAGTAGAGGCTGCCGCTTAGGGATCAGCTCGCTGCACGACGCCGCGAAGAAGCTGCCGGAGTCACCAGAGATCGCTGCTAGTCGGACGAAGTCGCCTGCTGCCGCTGCATGCCCTAGGAGAGCTCACGTCGAACGAAGGCGAAACGATCATCTTGGTTGCTGACGTGGACGGGGGGATCACGTGAAATCAGAACGAAATCAACGGCCCCGATAAGATAAAACGCAGATCTCCGCATGCTGATGTGGCTTGGGGAAATTTATTAGAGTTGCTTTACGCACAGGCCTCTGAATTAAAAGAATTGAACTGCTTTACTATGCACATCGACAGCCAATTTAAAAGGAGTTGCTGAGCGCAAGACCAGCCAGTTTATAAGGATTTGAATTGAATTGCTTTACACACAGACCAGTGCATAACTTGACATCCAGGAGTCGGATTGAGACACTGTTTCGTCAGATTGGAGCTGACGATGTGCTGATTGACAGAGACGCCTACACGGACACAAACTGAGCATTTCTAAACCCTTAAACTCTTTTATTTGTGTCTTAGTGTAACGTTCTCTGTGGGGAAACTTTACCTATTTTTGTGTGACTATTTTGGGACTTGTCTAGTTGGGACTAGACAAGTGGGACCCAGCTAGTTTGGGACTAGCTGGTAGAAAGCGTTACTAGGATTGATAGTGAGAGAAAACACAGTGTGTGTGGTACTGAGAGCCTGGCGAGTGTAGAGACGTAGAGGGTGCTCTGAGCGTGCTCTAACTTGTGGTTTTGTACCTATTGCGCTATTCAATACTAGTTCTGCTTTGGGGGCTGGAGTAGGTCGAAGGGTCGACCGAATCAGGGTAAATCTGCTGTGTACTCTGTGTCTGCTTTTTATTTATCCTGTTGCTGATATAACTGTGTGTGCTTATTCGTGGGTTGCACGAATTATTTTTAAAAGCCTATTCACCCCCCTCTAGGCTAGGATCCAGATCCAACAAGTGGTATTAGAGCAGGTTTTAGGATCTAGCCTAGGATTGACCATGAATAACCATATGGATAGTGCTTTTGCTTAGGGTCAGTCTGTTTCTCGTCCCCTAGATTTAATGGAGGTGATTATGCTCATTGGAAAAATCGAATGAAAATCTACCTTATTTCTGTTGATTATAAAGCTTGGCAAATAATTGAAAAAGGATATAAACTGCCTGTTATTAAAGTAGAAAATGTTGAGATTGAAAAACCAAATGACAAATGGGATGATAATGATTGGACATCTTATTCTTTAAATGCTAAAGCTATGAATGCTATCATTTGTGCACTTGATAAATTTGAATATAATAGAATCTCACATTGTTTAACTGCGCAGGAAATATGGCATACTTTGGAGGTGACGCACGAGGGAACGTCACAGGTAAAGGAGTCTAGACTGTCTCTTTTGAGTGCAGAGTTCGAGGGATTTCACATGCTACCATCAGAGAGTATATCAGAGATGTATGCGAGGTTCACCGACATAGTCTACAAGTCTAGCTCGCTTGGAAAGCCATATGGTAGCCTCGATCAAGTGAGGAAGATCCTAAGAGCATTGCCAAGCTCTTTCAGACCAAAGGTCACCGCCATCCAGGAAGCAAAGGTATTGTCTCAATTGAAGGTGGAGGACCTAATTGGTAATTTGATGTCCCATGAGTTGGAATTGCAAAATGTTGAAGCAAGAGAGAAACCTGAGGAGAAAGAGAAAGCCATAAAGCCCCTTGCTCTGAAAGCTGACGAAAGTGAAGATGATGACGATGACATAGCACTAATGGTGAGAAACTTCAGAAAGTTCATCAAGACCAAGCATGTGAGGAACGAAATGGCACCCAGGTTTAATCGTTCTAACTTTAATAATTCTTCCAAGCAATTTAATGATCAGAAATCTACTGATAGAATGCAATGTTTTAAATGCAAGGGAAGAGGACATCTGATGAAGGATTGCCCAAATGAAACTGCTAAGCCTGCTAAAGGAAAATGAAAAGCGAAGGTATTAACATGGGATATGGATAGCGAAGCTGAAAGCGAGGAGGAAAATGAAGCCCATTCTTGCATGGCTTTGATGGGGATCCAAGATGAGAAACCGTCAGGTAGCAAAGCTGAACTTCTTAAAATTTGTGAAGAAATGCAAAATCAAATAGTAGATCATGAGTTCACTATTGAATGTCTCCAAAATCAGAACTATGACATGCAAGTTAGAGATGATAAGGTGTTTAAAGAGAATGAAAAACTTAAAACTGAACTTAATACATGTAAGTCTACTATTGAAGTCATGAAGAAGGAAAAAGAAAGCTTTGATGAAAATGCTCCTTGTATTTCTTGTTCCTTATTATTAAACCAAATTAGCATGCTTAAACTTGATTTGATTAAGCTCGAAACTGAAAAAGACTATGTGATTAGAGACCTTAATGATAAATTCTGCATGTTGGACAATGACTTTAAAAGAAAAATGATTGAATTTGAAAAGAAGGAAGAGGAAAACAAGAGAGCTTTTATTAGTAAATGCACGATGCTTGTGGAAGAAAATAAACAATTAAAAACCAAAGTCTCTCATCTTGAAGTAGCCATTAAGAAATTCTCTATGGGAAAACAATCGTTGGACACTATTCTAGAGAATCAATTATATGGCAACTATAGAAGAGGACTTGGTTTTGGTCTGAAAAACGTTGAAAAGCAAAAATTCAAGAAATTCCACAATGTACCCTCTATTGCGAAGAACAAATATGCAAAGTGCTTTACTTGTGATAGTGTAGGCCACACTTCATATTATTGTAAATTTAGGAACACAAATATCAAGTTTAAACAAGTTTGGGTTCCTAAATCTTTAATGGCTAACACTCGTGGACCTTGTTGGATTCCAAGGTCACACTTAACACCTTTCATGTAGGTGTGATGGAGGCTTGGCGAGGAGCAAATTTTTATAGTCTCATTCTATTTCTAGCTCCTTAGCCAAATAGCGACGCGAAGGTATAATTTCTATTCCTCTTTGCATTTCATTGCATACCTTCATATTTTGTTTTGTGTGCTTACATGCATGATTTTTTAATGTTTTTATTTCTGAAAAAAAACAAAAAAAATTGAAAACCCAAAAACAAAAAAATGAGCTTAAAAGAATACCCTTTATGTTTTATCCTAAGTGGTATTGTATGAATGATCAAAATCTATCCCTTGTCGAAGTTAATTCATTATTGTTGTAGCTACATGAACATGTTGTTCTCTTTTTAGTAGCCATGCCATGTCTCATAAATTTCAAATTTGACTTCTACACCTACATTTGCACTTTCACGATATTTGACTTCATAGTACTTTTGGAGATTCTTTTGAAGAATAATGGAAAGTGAATGTAGGAATGATTAATTTCTGAATTTTCTAAGGGATATGAAGTGTTTAGCCATGAATTAAATTTGAGCACAAAAGAATTGGAAAAAAAATATTTGCTCCGTATGAAAAATGGATACACTTCATGGCTAATACACAACCCACGAGTATCCAACTTGTGCTAAATGGGTAATCATTAGCGTTGGTGTATATAACTCGTCAAGCAATGCCACCCCGCATTTAAAAGTCCTTTTAGGCCATGTTTCGGGGTTCGGTAACTTGAACTCATCTTTGATGAGGTGGGAAAATTCAATCCTAGTGATATTCATGAAAATTGAAAAATGTGGATTGATTTGGTTGATTTTCTGAAATTGAATCTCCTCTTGTACTTTATTGTCTATATCACTACACTTACACAAAGGTGGAGAAGCCTTGTTATGAAATCCTATGAGCTTGGATTGTCTATTTTGTGGAAAACTCATGCAAATTGCACGCTACATTTAATAATGGTTTATTTTTGCATGGAATATTTTTGTGACTTCGTTAATCCACTTTTGGTGATTACAAAGAGGGAGAAAGAGAAAGAAAGATTTGTGTGTTGTTTGTTGTCGGTATTGTTGTTTGTTGTCGGTATTATTTGTTGAAGGGGGAGCTTGAGAAAAATACTTGAATAAATGTTGAAGGGGGAGCTTGAGAGAAGGGAGAGCATGCTTTTATAGTTGTTATAGCATTGTGCATGCATACTTATTTCATACATCATAGTGCATTACACCCTTCAACACACTTGACACACCCATACTTATTGCTCAAATCTTTCATGGGTTTGTCATCACCAAAAGGGGGAGATTGTTGGGAGCAACGATCTAGGAGCTTGGTTTGATGATGACAAACGTGTCGTTATATCTAACGTGTGTGCTTAGTGTGTTTCAGGCTTGACGAAACAATATACTTTCACTATTTGGCAGAATTGCTATTCGTATAGCATATTGGGAGAAAGAGAGTGTGTGCACAAAGAAGTTTGACTTGGTCAATGGAGAGCAAAGTTGGACTTGGTCAAATTGGTGATTGGATCAATTCAAATCTTTTTGAACTACTCATCAAATCCCAAATTGATTGATTCAACCCAATCCCTAGCCAATTACAAATTTCCTAGTTGGTAGTGTCCTCATCCTAGCCAAACTTATTCCTAGCCATATTTCAATTCAAATATCCTATCTATTGCCAACATGAAAACCCTAGTACTACTATATAAATATCATTATGGGGGATGAAAAACTTGGTGCGGCAATCAACAGATAATACAACATCTCCTATAGCCTTTCCCAAGCACCAAAAAGCTACGGCCTACACACAAGATTTTTCCCAATCAGAGTTTTTATCAAAAACTCTATAGTAAAATTGCCGTAACCTCTTTGGAGGGTATCATCAAAAGGAGCAAACAAGCGGGCCTGGGAAAGCGACGCTCGAGTTGTCGACGGCGCCGTTCGAAGCACACAATCACATCGTCGTCGTCAAAGCCGAGGCAGATATCGTTGTTCCCGCCGTATAACGCCATCGCTTCCAACGAGAGGAGCCCACACGAATTCGAGGTCGCCGTCGTCGCCGTTGAGCGAAGCGACGAACTCTGCTCCTTTCTCGCCGCTGCTGGAGGTTGCCGCTGCCGTCGAGGGAAGTATGATCGCCGCCTGTTGCCGCTGTCAAAGACCGTCGTTGCCCGACGCTGAGTTGTCGCCATCGTCGAGTGCGGATCGTGCAGTCACCGGAGGAACTGAGTCTCGTCGTCGAAGAAAGCAATCACAGAAGCCGCTCAGAGACGACGCTGACGTCCGCGGAGACCGCCGTGAAGAGGAGGAGAACGCCACTGAAGCTACTGCCGAAGACCGCTGCCTCGCCGAAGATTCCACTGCTGAAGATCTCCGACGAGCGCTCGAAGGAAGAGCGCCGCTGCCGCTGAACACTGCTCCGAGGCTGCTGCCGTCGTTGCCGAAGTAGAACTCGCTGTCGAGGAAGCCATCGCCACGAAGATCTCGCCACTGTCGAGTAGAGGCTGCCGCTCGGGGATCAGCTCGCTGCACGACGCCGCGAAGAAGCTGCCGGAGTCACCAGAGATCGCTGCTAGTCAGACGGAGTCGCCCGTCGCCGCTGCATGCCCTAGGAGAGCTCACGTCGAACGAAGGCGAAACGATCATCTTGGTTGCTGACGTGGACGGGGGATCACGTGAAATCAGAACGAAATCAACGGCCCCGATAAGATAAAATGCAGATCTCCGCATGCTGACGTGGCTTGGGGAAATTTATTAGAGTTGCTTTGCGCACAGGCCTCTGAATTAAAAGAATTGAACTGCTTTACTATGCACACCGATGACCAATTTAAAAGGAGTTGCTGAGCGCACAGACCAGCCAGTTTATAAGGATTTAAACTGAATTTCTTTACGCACAGACCAGTGCATAACTTGACATCCAGGAGTCGGATTGAGACACCGTTTGCGTCAGATTGGAGCTGACGATGTGTTGATTGACAGAGACGCCTACACGGACACAAACTGAGCATTTCTAAACCCTTAAATTCATTTATTTGTGTCTTAGTGTAACGTTCTCTGTGGGGAAACTTTACCTATTTTTGTGTGACTATTTTGGGACTTGTCTAGTTGGGACTAGACAAGTGGGACCCAGCTAGTTTGGGACTAGCTGGTAGAAAGCGTTACTAGGATTGATAGTGAGAGAAAACACAGTGTGTGGGGGTACTGAGAGCCTGGCGAGTGTAGAGACGTAGAGGGTGCTCTGAGCGTGCTCTAACTTGTGGTTTTGTACCTATTGCGCTATTCAATACTAGTTCTGCTTTGGGGGCTGGAGTAGGTCGAAGGGTCGACCGAACCAGGGTAAATCTGCTGTGTACTCTGTGTCTGCTTTTTATTTACCCTGTTGCTGATATAACTGCGTGTGCTTATTCGTGGGTTGCACGAATTATTTTTAAAAGCCTATTCACCCCCCACTAGGCTAGGATCCAGATCCAACAGAGGGGTCGTCTCGCAAGAGACGCAAGACTACATTTCCACCACACTCACGCCCTCCTCCTGCACAGCCTGCACAACCCGAACCCCAACCCCAACATATCATCCCAGCTGAGGACCCACTGATGGGCCCATGTGGCTACCGCTTTAGGAATCAAGAGCACAAGGATTTTTATCATAGACTTGATGCACTGGGGCATATATTGACCAAATTTGCCCACACCCAATTGCTTATCGATCTCGGTGTCTTCACCGAGGTCGAGACTCTTTTCGCAGATTTAGGTTGGTTATCTTTCCTAAACGCCACCGCGGTGTCTAACCCCTCCCTCACACTTGAATTTTTATCCACCCTTGTCTGTGAGTCGGGGTCGATCGTCATCTTTCGCATCCATAACAAAACCATTCACACTCATCTAAACACCATCAATAACATCTTTGGTTCCCCCATCCTTGGGGACGACGCTATCCGTCCCTACGGGTATCCCCCCCGAATTTGACGTCGATCAGTTTTGGTTCCGCCTCTCCCTACACGATCGCTATCCCCAAGGTAAGGCCAAGGCCTCCTACATCATTCACCCCATCGTCCGTCTGGCCCACAGAATCATATCATGCACGTTTTTCCCCAGGGATGAGTCAGGTACCGTGATCATCCCTGATCTTTTCATTTTGTGGGCCATGACCTTTCCTTTTGTCCGCGGGGATGACATGATTTCTTTTAGGGCCCCTATCATTCCCGTCCATGCCGGTGCTTGGCTTGTTTCCAAGCTTCTTGAGATTAACCGTGCCGACAAGGGCAAGCTTTGTTGCGGGGCCTTATCATGATCATAGCTTCGGCTCCCCAGTTTAACATTTTCATCCCCCGAGATCTTCCTACTGCCGTAGGACCATCACGTCTAGATCTTGATGTCCTGCGGCATATTCACATGATTAAGCCCCGCTCCGATGGCCGTTTCACTTTTCACTACGGACACCCCCCAGCTCCCTATACCATTCTGCCCAACCCCGCTCGCATGTCTATCGTTTTAGTGGCAGATTAGACATTTCCTCCCGATCCTAAGTTTCTTGAGGGGTTACGTCTTCCATTCCTTCCCCAGGACGCACCCAGACCATCTTCCCATGCCGCCCACTTAGGCATGCAGGATATCCCTGTGTCCCGGGGAGATTTCGGGATGGTCCTAGTCATGTCATCCCAGCTTCTGTCCCGATCACCACCGTCACCACCTCTCCGGTCCGTACCACCACCACTTCCTCGTTTCGTCGAGCCGCCTCCACTCGCCTCCATCTCGAGGCTGAATTAGCTTCATTGCGCGCTGTCGCATCTTCTTCCACCTCCTCGGTCCCATCCTCTTCCATCTTCACTCACCCATGTTTCCTCGCGCTTGAGAGGGACGTGGCCACCATCCTCCGCATTCTCACTCACGTCCATAGGCCACCTCCTCCCACACCACACCCCTCACCCCCACCTTCACCCCCTCGACGATTTTCCCCTCCACCATCACATTCTTCACCTCCACCATCTCCCCCTAGGCGACTATCCCCTCCTATCACCACTTCCACTCCCACCACCTCATCTACTCCCACTGTTCCCATTCCCTCCACTGTCGCCCCCACAGATCCACCACCCTCCACTTCCGTCACTCCATATGTGCGCCGCAAGAAATTGCAGGTGCGATCGCGATCAATTCCCCCACCATCCTCTTCCGTCGCCGTATCCATCCCATCCATCGCCGTTTCTACACCATCTACCACCGCGTTGGTCGCCCTTTCACTCCCATTCACCATCACCACCACCACTCCACCCATCATTCACACCTCCATACCCACCGATCCATCACCCCGACCACTTTCTCCACTTCTCCGCACACCAGTCACCTCTCCCACCCACTCCATCGCATCCCCCCACATCTTCCACCGAGGAGGACGCGGATGATTTCTCTCCTGCCTTTTGATTTTATTTTTTGTTTTTTGACCTCCCCCTTGCATATCTCTGCATTTTCATGATCATATCATTTTGCTAGCATCGTCATGTCTAGCTTGGGGGAAGACAATTTTTTTTCCGTGTGCTGTCGTGTGATGTTTTCTATGTGTGTTTGTTTATTTGTCGTGTTGTGTGATTTTCTTTTGTTATTTTCTGTTTATTTATTGTGTGGTGTGATTTTCTCTATTTTCCATTTTTGTATGTGTGTCTTTCTTGTTTTTCATTTCTTTTTGAGTCGGTGCGTATTCCCCCTCATTTTCATTGCCCTCCCGTATTTACTTCTATTGAATTGAGGGCAATACAAGTTTCAGCTTGGGGGAGTCGCACTTCGTGCATCATTTGCGTCTTTTTCTTTGTTTTTGAGTCATTTTTATCGTGTTTTTATTTTTTTATTTTCTTCTTTTTATCTCTTTCTCCTAGAGATGAACCCTATGAAGAATTGCCACAAAAATCACACACACACCTAGCATGGATTCGATTTTCACTTTCACTATGTCACGCCCCACTTCCCTAAAATGGAGGCGAGACGTGAAAAGGTCGGCACGAGAGTGGAGCTGTGAAGCCCCAAACCCGATAAGCGTCAATAAAACATAAGCAGGTCCATGTAACCACAAACGGAACAACACTAATAACACAAGGAGAGACAGAAATAAAATCTCAAATCTCAGAATTTGTCCAACATGAAAATTTAGTTCAACATCCAGAAAAGCCACCAGGCTAAAAGAAAGAGTCTAAAGGCCCAGAACAAGGCCAACAAAAGGGACAACATAACAAAGTATTGGTGCCACGCACCGACAACAAAACAGTCTAAACAACAACACAAACAGTCTCTACGACTGATCGCCCTTGTCCACGGAGGCCTCGTCAAACACAGGCTCGTGCTCGACGTCTGCAAACACCTCGTCCTCAACAATGAACTCAGGCTCAGGATCTAACATGTGTCACCCAAAAGTGTAAAGGGGCACATGTCAGCAAGTCTAAAAGACTTGGGCAAGGAAACTGAAAGTAAGGTAAACTAACAACCTAGCAGTTATAGTATGATGCATGACATGGCAAGTATCGTATGGAAGTAACAAGTGAAGTACAAGTAGCAAGTAACAAGTGGTAGGTGTGACATGTATTGTCAAGTAACAAATACAAGGGATCACCCACACACGTGTGAGTGCCTTATTTCCCGCAGGCTGTGTTCAAGTACAAGGGATCACTCACACACAAGCGAGTGCCCTATTGCCCGCAGGCTGTGTTCAAGTACAAGGGATCACTCACACACAGGCGAGTGCCCTATTGCCCGCAGGCTGTAGTCAAGTACAAGGGATCACTCACACACAGGCGAGTGCCCTATTGCCTGCAGGCTGTAGTCAAGTACAAGGGATCACTCACACACAGGCGAGTGCCCTATTGCCCGCAGGCTGTATTCAACTCGTTTTCTGGACCACGAGCCAGATTTGTATTTAACACGTATGGCATAGGGTTATGCCTGCAACGCAGGTGCCTAGCCGGAAACAAGTAGATCGGGCATTGGCTATCAACCAACTCACGTGGCCCGCTTCTGGAACACGAGCCAGGAAACACAAGTATTGTAGCGTGTGCTACGAATGTGACATTCAACATGGATAGCATGGATGACAATTTATTTGCGTACAGTTAATTAAAATTAAACGTGACATGGTAGTTTTGCAACATGATAAATGACGGATCTAACTTCGTTGTCAAGCTAGTTCCTGAAATTGTGCCTAGGCGAGTATCATTTCGTCGCCTAGTCTCTTTTACGCCTACACAAGCAAATGGCCTAAGACATGGCCCAAAACCATAAGTGGCAAGTTTCACTCGCCTAGCACCGAGGATGACGATCAACGAGGCCGTCACGCAAATTCTAACTACGGAGATGAGATCGCTGCCATGGCAAAACAATATTAGAACAACATCCAACCTAGTTTTATTAGGGTTTCACAAAAATCACAAATCGGGTTATGAGAACATTAAAGGATCGATCACTACATTAGGAAGCGGAAGAACGATACTGAGCAAGCACGGCGACGGAAGAAACGATCCGGAGAACTAGGGTTCAGATCTGGAATGGATGGAGAAATCTAGAGAAATGGAATTTTGGGGGTTCTTGGGGGTTTTCCGGCGACCTAGAGGTGGTGGCCGGCCAAAATGGAGAGGGAGAGGAGCTCTTGATGAAGGAGGAGGGCAAGGGTTAGTTGGATGATGATTTGGGGAAGGAAGAGGCTCAGGAGAAATGAAAGAAGAAAAGAAAAACGTTTGGGGGGTTTAAATAGGAAGAGCTGGTGGCTGCCCAGAAATTAGGGTTTCGACACTGATTAGTCGGTCAAAGAGCAACCTCTGACCGACTAGTTTGGGAACTAGTCGGTCGGTTGACCAACGCAGACCGACTAAGTGTAAACAGTAACTCTTGTACAAAAATAGGATTTAGATTTAGTTGGTCAACGAACAACTACTGACCGACTAGTTTCTCATCTAGTCGGTCGACGAACGTTCTTAGACCGACTAATAATGAATAGTACTTGGTATCAAAATGATCATAGAGCTAGTCGGTTAAAGAACGATTGCTGACCGACTAGTTTGCAACCTAGTTGGTCGACAAATGTTCTTAGACCGACTAACGATACACAGTAACTCCTGAATAATTAACAAAGCCCACTAGTCGGTTCATGAAGGTTTGTCGATCGACTAAATCGTCATCTAGTCGGTCGGTTCCCCTTCTTGTACCAGCTAACGTGCACAGAAAGTTCCGAAATGGAGCGCAAAGCTCCGGGATCGATTCCTAAGACTCCTAGGCTTGATCTAACAATAAGATATGACCGATATGAAGCCCGTCACGAATGACTTACTCCGAAATCGACGATCAACGGAAGAAGCTAGGAAAACACGACGAAACGATCGAAAGTAAAAGCTACGGAGATGAAAACCACGCATAAGGAGAAAATCCACCAAAACATATATATAATATAAATAATCCAGATACATGAAAACCAGCCGTTACATCCTCCCCAACTTAAGAAAAATTCCGTCCTCGGAATTTCCCAACACTCACGTGTCCGGAAACAAAAGTGGGAAACGCTCTCGCATCTCATCCTCATTCTCCCAAGTAGACTCTCCAGGTGAGCCGTGTCGCCACATCACCCTCACAAGATTGACAACCTTGTTCCGAAGTGACTTCTGACGCCTGTCCAAAATCTGCACTGGCTGCTGGTCATACGTCATATCAGGGCGAACTGTAATCTCCGAGAAATCCACAGCATGAGATGGGTCGCTAATGTATCGACGAAGCTGCGACACATGGAAAACATTGTGAACTCCTTCCAAAGACGGCGGCAAGGCCAAGCGGTAGGCTACTTCGCCAACTCTCTCCAGAATGTCGAACGGTCCAATGTATCGTGGGCTCAACTTCCCTCGCTTTCAAAAGTGAATCACTCCATGATTCGGGGAAATCCTCAGAAACACATGATCCCCAGGCTGAAACTCCAAAGGACGACGTTCAGCATCAGCCAAATGCTTAAAACGGTCCTGAGCAATCCTCAACCTCTCCCGAATGTTCCTGACAACATCCACAGCCTCCACGATCATCTCAGGTCCCAACAGCTCCCGATCTCCAACGTCATCCCAACTCAATGGCGACCGACATTTCCTCCCATACAGCACGGCAAAAGGCGCCATGCCAATACTCGCCTGGAAGCTGTTGTTGTAAGAAAACTCCACCAGATGTAGATGGTCCTCCCACGAACCCTTGAAATCCAATATGCACGCCCTCAGCATGTCCTCCAAGATCTGAATCGTCCTCTCGGACTGGCCATCCGTCTGCGGATGGTACGCCGTACTGAAACTCAGACGCGTATCCAAACTATTCTGTAAACTCTGCCAGAACTGAGATGTGAACCTCGTGTCTCTATCCGACACGATACTCACAGGGACTCTGTGAAGTCGTATGATCTCCTGCACGATTCACGTTACATCACTATCTAAACTAGGAAAAGGAAATAAAACGGAGAGCAAAAGAATTTACCTCCATATATCTCCTCGCTAGCGCCTCAGTGGACTGTCCCACTCGGAATGGAATAAAGTGCGCGGATTTGGTCAATCGATCTACGATCACCCAAATCACGTCATTCTGCTTCGGACTCCGAGGTAGTCCAGTCACGAAATCCATAGTGATGTGTTGCCACTTCCACTCCGGAATCGGAAGCGGTTGTAGCAACCCTGCCGTACGCTGATGCTCCGCCTTCACTTGCTGGCAAACCAAGCACTTGGCTACACTTCGAGCCATGCTCCTCTTCATACCATGCCACCAAAAGTTCAGATGAAGATCCTTGTACATCTTGGTCCCACCAGGATGCACAGAATACGGCGAACTATGTACCTCCACCATCAACTCCTCTCTGATATCCCCAGCTGGCACACACAACCTAGCTCCAAACCTCAGCGAGCCATCCTCATGAATCAAAAAGTCAGTCCGCAGACCGGCTTCCACCTGCTCCCGAATCTTCACCAGCTTCGGATCCTCAGCCTGACCAGCCTTGATCCGATCCACGATCGTCGACTGAATCTGCATACTCATCAACGAAGAAGCCTCCCCAGGAAGAACAATCTCAACTCCCGACTCGCAAAAATCCTGCTGCAATCTCCACTGCGAAGTCAAAACCATCACTGCTGGAAGCCTACTCAGTGCATCAGGAACCACATTCACCTTGCCAGGATGATACCACAAATCAATCTCATAATCCGTCATGAGCTCCAACCATCGACGCTGTCGCATGTTGAGCTCCTTCTGAGTAAAAATATACTTCAAGCTTTTGTGATCGGTGAAGATCTTCAATTTCTCACTCAGCAAGAAGTGCCTCCAAGTCTTAAGAGCAAACACAACAGCAGCCAACTCCAAATCATGCGTCGGGTAATTCTTCTCATGAACCTTGAGCTGACGAGAAGCATACGCCATAACATGCCCGTGCTGATGCAACACACAACCGAGACCCTTGCCAGAAGCATCGCAAAAGATCTCAAATCCACCACTGCGATCAGGCACAACAAGAATAGGGGCAGTCATCAATCTCTCTCTCAGAACACCAAAAGCATTCTCACAATCACCCGACCAAACAAAAGGTACATCCTTCCGCGTCAATCTGGTCATCGGCTCAGCAATACGAGAAAAGTCCTTAATGAAGCACCGATAGTAACCAGCAAGTCCAAGGAAACTCCGAATCTCAGACGCTGACTGCAGAACAGGCCACTCTCTGATGGCCCTGATCTTCTCGGGATCCACTGAAATACCATCTCCAGACACCACATGCCCGAGAAAAGCAACTCTGTCTAGCCAAAACTCGCACTTCGAAAACTTAGCATATAACCGATGCTTCCTCAAAATCTCCAACACTGTCCTCAAGTGCGAGGCATGCTCTTCCTCCGACTTCGAATAGATCAGAATGTCGTCAATGAAGATAACGACAAACTTATCTAAAAAGTCATAGAAGATCAGATTCATCAGATTCATGAAAACTGCGGGTGCATTAGTTACACCGACGGGCATAACCACAAACTCATAGTGTCCATACTTCGTCCTGAACGCTGTCTTCGGAACATCATCCTTCTTCACCTTCAACTGATGGTAACCACTCCTCAAATCCAATTTAGAAAACACCCTCGAGCCTCCAAGCTGATCAAAAATATCATCGATGCGAGGCAACGGGTATTTATTCTTGATGGTCACCGCATTCAACTCCCGGTAGTCCACGCACATGCGACGCGAACCATCCTTCTTCTTCACCAGCAGCACCGGTGCTCCCCACGGAGACACACTAGGATTGATATAACCCTTCTGCAAAAGCTCATCCATCTGCTTCCGCAATTCCTCTAACTCAGTAGGTGCCATACGTTATGGCGCATTCGAAATCGGTTACGCTCCCGGAACAAGATCAATAGAAAATTCTAAAGCTCGATCAGGTGGCAAACCAGACATCTCCTCGGGGAAGACGTCATCAAAGTCCCGCACAACCGCTGGCCTCTCCAGCTCCATCTGCATAGCCACAATCTCCACCGGCCTGGCCCAAAATCTGATAGGACCAAGCGAGCTGCTACCCCGGCTGAACTCGAACACTGGATGTCCAGGAATCTCGAACACCACCTTCTTCCTCCGACAGTCGATCGTAGCATAGAAGCTCGCAAGACAATCCATCCCGAGGACCGCATCATAGTTGATGATGTCGTGGACAATGAAATCAGTGTAAAGCTCATGTTCACAAACCACCAACGAGCAAGAATTACAACCACGATGCACCGAGACCACGCCATTCCCTGTAATGATATTCCAACTCTTGGAAAGAGGGGACGTCGACAAGGAATGCTTCTCCACGAAGCTCTGAGAAATAATGCACATCGATGCACCAGAGTCAAAGAGGACTCGTGTAGGAAATGTGCACACCAAAACCACACCTAACAAGCAATTTAACACTCAAACCCTAGTCTGGCAAACAATCATGTCCAAGCAAACAACATAATCTAACAATCAAAACTAGCTAGGAAAGTAACAGCTAGATTGAGGATTACCTGCGATAACCTCATCCACAGCCTCGCTCTCCACAGCGGTCATCAGAAAAACCTGCCTCCTCGACGGAAAAGCATGCTGAAAAGCCTGTCTCTGTGGAACAAGAGCTGCTACACGTCCAGCAGGAACAGACGCTCTCTGCTGCAACGGCTGTGCTGCAACAGGTGCCTTCCAAGGCTGCTTCGACCTCGGACAATCCTTCATGGTATGGGTAGGATCTCCACAGACAACACACTGGCCCAGGAATCTCCTACACTGATCCTTGATATGCCCGATCCTGCTGCAGAAATGGGAAGTCTTCTGAATAGGCCCTCCTGACCTCTTGAACTGAGCTGGCTGATTAGGCTTGAAACCAGGCCTAACCACCACTCTGGTCTGCTCCACAGGCCTCTTCCCAGCACCAGAAACATGTCCCCTCCTCTGGCTAAGGTTCAGCTCCTGCCTCCTCGCAGCGACCAGAAACTTCTGATAAGAGTCCAGATCAGAGGAAGACACAAAACTCTGAAGCTCCAAAGCAAGCCCCTGTAGGAACCTCTGAACCCTCTCATCAGCATCCTGCACCATCTTCGGTGCAAACCGACTCAGCCTAGTGAACTCTTGGTGGTACTGGTCCACCGATGAGCTCCCTTCCTTCAGCTCAATAAAACGCTGCAGCATCTCCTTCCTAGCAGCCTTCGGAAAGAACTCCTCATCAAACCTGGACTTAAAGGTAGCCCAAGCTATCAGCTCCACCAGCATCTTCTCTTCCGCATCCCACCAGTTCCGAGCATTATCCTTGAGTTGCCTCTTCGCCAAATCAACCCATCCAGCCGGGGTGATCTTGGCCATCTTCAAGTTATCCTCAATGTTTCGAATCCACTCATCGGTAGCCAGAGGACCCTCAGACCCATCAAAATAAGCAGGACCCAGCTCCTGAAATTGCTTCGCTCCCGGCTCGGAGCGAGGGGCATCCTGGATTGCCCGACCAGCTCGAACAACTGGAGCATTCTGGACTTGCAGGAGCACGCCCTGCTGCACTTGCATCATCTGAAGCATCATCCGCATCATCTCTCCATTGGTGGGTTCCCGCTCAGGCTCCTCGTCATGAGGGGGCACACCACTACCTCCACCTCGGGTGAATCGCCTTCCTGCCATCTAATGACACAGAAAACGAAACAAATTAGACTCATAGCTTATGACTCGGATGTCGAACTTAGTTTATTGGACATTCTAATATTATTATCGTTATTCCGATAATCGCAGTTATAGAAGAGGACCTGCATGGGCCACCAACAAAACCTGTCACGCCCCGCTTCCCTAAAATGGAGGCGAGACGTGAAAAGGTCCGCACGAGAGTGGAGCTGTGAAGCCCCAACCCGATAAGCGTCAATAAAACATAAGCAGGTCCCTGTAATCACAAACGGAACAACAATAATAACACAAGGAGAGCCAGAAATAAAATCTCAAATCTCAGAATTTGTCCAACATGAAAATTTAGTTCAACATCCAGAAAAGCCACCAGGCTAAAAGAAAGAGTCTAAAGGCCCAGAACAAGGCCAACAAAAGGGACAACATAACAAAGTATTGGTTCCACGCACCGACAACAAAATAGTCTAAACAACAACACAAACAGTCTCTACGACTGATCGCCCTTGTCCACGGAGGCCTCGTCAAACACAGGCTCGGGCTCGGCGTCTGCAAACACCTCGTCCTCAACAATGAACTCAGGCTCAGGATCTAACATGTGTCACCCAAAAGAGTAAAGGGGCACATGTCAGCAAGTCTAAAAGACTTGGGCAAGGAAACTGAAAGTAAGGTAAACTAACAACCTAGCAGTTATAGTATGATGCATGGCATGGAAAGTATCGTATGGAAGTAACAAGTGAAGTACAAGTAGCAAGTAACAAGTGGTAGGTGTGACATGTATTGTCAAGTAACAAGTACAAGGGATCACCCACACACGTGTGAGTGCCCTATTGCCCGCAGGCTGTGTTCAAGTACAAGGGATCACTCACACACAGGCGAGTGCCCTATTGCCCGCAGGCTGTGTTCAAGTACAAGGGATCACTCACACACAGGCGAGTGCCCTATTGCCCGCAGGCTGTAGTCAAGTACAAGGGATCACTCACACACAGGCGAGTGCCCTATTGCCTGCAGGCTGTAGTCAAGTACAAGGGATCACTCACACACAGGCGAGTGCCCTATTGCCCGCAGGCTGTAGTCAAGTACAAGGGATCACTCACACACAGGCGAGTGCCCTATTGCCCGCAGGCTGTATTCAACTCGTTTTCTGGACCACGAGCCAGATTTGTATTTAACACGTATGGCATAGGGTTATGCCTGCAACGCAGGTGCCTAGCCAGAAACAAGTAGATCGGGCATTGGCTATCAACCAACTCACGTGGCCCGCTTCTGGAACACAAGCCAGGAAACACAAGTATTGTAGCGTGTGCTACGAATGTGACATTCAACATGGATAGCATGGATGACAATTTATTCGCGTACCGTTAATTAAAATTAAACGTGACATGGTAGTTTTGCAACATGATAAATGACGGATCTAACTTTGTTGTCAAGCTAGTTCCTAAAATTGCGCCTAGGCGAGTATCATTTCGTCGCCTAGTCTCTTTTACGCCTACACAAGCAAATGGCCTGAGACATGGCCCAAAACCCTAAGTGGCAAGTTTCACTTGCCTAGCACCGAGGATGACGATCAACGAGGCCGTCACACAAATGCTAACTACGGAGATGAGATCGCTGCCATGGCAAAACAATATTAGAACAACATCCAACCTAGTTTTATTAGGGTTTCACAAAAATCACAAATCGGGTTATGAGAACATTAAAGGATCGATCACTACATTAGGAAGCGGAAGAACGATACCGAGCAAGCACGGCGAAGGAAGAAACGATCCGGAGAACTAGGGTTCAGATCTGGAATGGATGGAGAAATCTGGAGAAATGGAATTTTGGGGGTTTTTGGGGGTTTTCCGGCGACCTAGAGGTGGTGGCCGGCCAAAATGGAGAAGGAGAGGAGCTATTGATGAAGGAGGAGGGCTAGGGTTAGATGGATGATGATTTGGGGAAGGAAGAGGCTCAGGAGAAATGAAAGAAGAAAAGAAAAACGTTTGGGGGGTTTAAATAGGAAGAGCTGACGGCTGCCCAGAAATTAGGGTTTCGACACTGATTAGTCGGTCAAAGAGCAACCTCTGACCGACTAGTTTGGGAACTAGTCGGTCGGTTGACCAACGCAGACCGACTAAGTGTAAACAGTAACTCCTGTACAAAAATAGGATTTAGATTTAGTCGGTCAAAGAACAACTACTGACCGACTAGTTTCTCATCTAGTCGATTGACGAACGTTCTTAGACCGACTAAGAATGAATAGTACTTGGTATCAAAATGATCATAGAGCTAGTCGGTTAAAGAACGATTGCTGACCGACTAGTTTGCAACCTAGTCGGTCGAAAAATGTTCTTAGACCGACTAACGATAAACAGTAACTCCTAAATAATTACCAAAGCCCACTAGTCGGTCCATGAAGGTTTGCCGACAGACTAAATCGTCATCTAGTCGGTCGGTTCCCCTTCTTGTACCGGCTAACGTGCACAGAAAGTTCCGACATGGTTCCTGGAACAGGGGATAAAATCAATCTCTGGAAACACTCAGTTGTTTTAGTTGTTTTCTTTATAATAAGTCAAGTCAAGAATAATAATCGAACTGGAGGGCCAGGATGGCTTGGTCCGCCTTTTGTCTCTACTTTCAGGGGTAAGCCAATAATAGTCGTGGACCGGAAGCAAGAAGCCCCATTGTAGTAGGATCCCCCCTCCCTCCCGGATGAAGACGATACTTCTTATCTGCTTTTACGTGAAAATGGGATAATGTCCAAATGCCGAGCGCGAAGCTCTGGGATCGATTCCTAAGACTCCTAAGCTTGATCTAACAATAAGATATGACCGATATGAAGCCCGTCACGAATGACTTACTCCGAAATCGACGATCAACGGAAGAAGATAGGAAAACACGACGAAACGATCGAAAGTGAAAGCTACGGAGATGAAAACCACGCATAAGGAGAAAATCCACCAAAACATATATATAATATAAATAATCCAGATACATGAAAACCAGTCGTTACACACTAACCCTAGGAAGCCGAGTCCTCTTACATTTCATGCATCGTGGGTCCACTTGCTTTTATGTGAGTCGTGTGTCGTGCTTAGCTGTTTGGTGTGATTCTACTATGTGATTTAGATTTATATACATGTCCTAGGAATAACCCCTAGATTATCATGCTTCGATTTGAATATGCGGTATTTGCCTCTCTTATCTGGTTCTGTATGCATGAATACATATATATCGTATGCTTCATTTCGCATGTGTCGGGATTCCACAACTAGGACTAGGATAACCCATTTAGCATATGCTCTGATTAGCGAAAATATCTCCTTTGCCCAAGTGTTTAGAATCCGATTTCTTTTTTATTTTTACTTGGTGCAAATCCCCTCGTCGTGTACCGTTCTCCCACTTGGGAGAGTACACACATGTATATACCCCAAAATCCAAAAATCCAAAAAAGGAGAAGAGAAAAACCCAAAAAAAGGAGAAAAGAGAAAAGAAAGAAAAAATATATATGTATAGCCAAAAAGCACAAAAAAATACATATATCCAAAACCAAAAAAAATGTGTGTGAATATTTTCCTACCTACCGAGAATAAAGGGAAGGCGAGAGTTTGCACCGAGTATTCTTCTCCACATCATCTCAACCCCCATCGTTTTCGAAAACACTTAGAATAGGGAATTTCTAGCTATTATCTAGGCGATAGTGTGGTGATGTCCAAGTTCCTAGCTGTGGAGTCCTTAGCACATGATACGTTTCGATTCTTACTCTTCTCATGCATGCTTGAGCTATATATTCGCCGCTTATTCTAAATCGAATCGATATTTGGGTCATTTCTTGGATTTGTGTATATGGAGCTTATTGCACGATGTAGATAG
The DNA here is from genome assembly GCA_030789695.1 of Scilla litardierei. Lineage (NCBI taxonomy): Eukaryota > Viridiplantae > Streptophyta > Magnoliopsida > Asparagales > Asparagaceae > Scilla > Scilla litardierei. The sequence continues at coordinate 6,746 of JAULAV010006635.1, read as the reverse complement.
TGACACCGACTGCTAGCACACGACCACACTCACTCGCGCTTCAACGCGTGGGCCCACGGCACTTGTCTGGACTCGTTTTCTTCGATTTAGTGTGGTGATTTGTCGTTTGCTCGCTTGGTGTGGCGTTTTTGATTTTGTTGGCCCTGACGGGCGATTTAGGATTTAGAGTTCTCTTTTTCTCTTTTTCTCTCTATTTTCTCCCTCCAAGCTCCTACTCTCACTCGTCTTCCTCGAGGACGAGGAAGGGTTCAGCTTGAGGGATTTTGATGTGTGTGTATATTTTATATATTCACACACGTCTTCTTTGTGTTTTTCCGTTATTTTCCGCCGTCTCGTATCCATTTTCTCGTGTTTTCTCGTTTTCTTTCACTTTTCCGTGTTTTTGCATGTTTGCAGGAGTTTGTCGGTGTAGGGGACATATATCGAAGATATCGTAAGTCCCCGGAGCAACGGGAGGAGTCACGCGTGATCCAGGGGGTCAAACGATGAAGATCGCCATCTTTCAGCCCCCACTCGATCGGTTGGACGCAGTCAACCGATCGGGTGATGCACGCGTGCACCACCAGGACCACAGCTGAAGCTACGAGAGCATCAACCGATCGGTTCGATGACCGGTTCAACTCGACGAACTTCTTGGGAAATTGGAGCTGAAATCCAACCGATCGGGTGATATTCACCCGATCGGTTCATCTGTAGCTGATTGCTCCCGTGGAGATGACCCGGAGAGCTCACCCGACCGCCAGCAGACCGTGCCAAAGCGTCTGAAGTTTCTGTCTTTTTAGGCAACAATTCTAACCGATCGGTTGATTTATCAACCGATTGGTTCACCTGACGAGCTCAAGATCCAAACGACGAGCAGCTTCCGCCAACCGATCGTGTCGCCTGACCGGGTGAAATTATGAAGTTCGCTGCCGAAGAATGAAGCAGGTCACCCGATCGGTTGATTCTTCACCCGATCGGGTGACAACGTTTTCTATAAATATAAACCCTAGGTTTCCAGAAACGGGGTTGTTGTATTTTTTCTGTTTTCTCTCCATTTTGTGACGGCAGGAATTTATTTGATATTTGCAAGTTGTTTGATCTTTACCAAATTTTAATATAGTGTTATTTGCATTGCTTTTACTACTTTTCAATCGCCGGATTATGTTTTTAACGGTCGATTTTCATTTAGATCACTTTTTAGCCAATATGTGTGAGTAGTTTTCCAATCTGGGATTTTGGTGGAAACCCCTTCGTGGGTTCTCCCTGATGCGTCCATAGGACTTGGAAATTGATAGAGAATAGGAATCTATTGGTTACGCGGGGTGTTTCATTGTCATCGGCAGGAAAAATACCGCCTTTGACCGTTGGGCCAAGGGGGAATAAACTTGGCGGTTGACTTCCTAGCCGTAGCGCACGCCCTTAGCATAGACATCGAATCCTAGCACGTGGGAACGGCAGGATGAGATATTGGGAGTTATCGTTGCGAGCTTAGTGCTCTCAGAGTCGGTCAGTGTTAATGGACTTGGGAATGCCCACTGACCAAACCCGGGTGGTCCGGCGTATCATCCTGGGCACCGACCGGAATATCGGGTCCATGGGACGCTGGTATCACTCTTAGAGGCAACATCTCACCACTAGACCCTAATTTCGATCGTTATCCTATTCGTCGACCGTGTTAGCGAGGATCACATGATAGGGTGGAAACCGAAGTCCCAGGTTTCCTTTATTATTGTTTAACCCCTTACCTACGATTCGTGACAAACCATCATTCGATTCGGGCCAGCTTACCCCTTGGGTGAATCGGTTCCTTTCTGACACAAGCACAACCATGCCTCCCTGAGTTCGACCCCCCAAGCCACACTACAACACCGTGCGCTTGCGGTTATAAATATTTAAATCTCACGCCCCCAATCACATATTATTTAACACTTGCATGCAAGCACAAACTGCGGGGACGTCACTATCATTTCCCCAAGATGATTCCATCAAATCCATGAAAGGATCCAGATCACCAATGATGGACGTATAGGCCTTCACAACTTCTTCTTCATTTTCACTTTCACTTTCACTTTCCTCATCGAAAGAAGAATCATCCCAAGTTCCAACAAGTGCAGGATGCTTATTTTTCTTTCATTTCCAAATTTTCTTCCCTTTTCCCTTAAATTTCTCTTTCTCCTTTTTTGGACACTTATTAGCATAATGACCAGTCTTTTCATAATTATAGCAACTAACAAAAGCTTTGTTAGTATAAGAAAATAATTTTAAAGCTTTCTTACATTGAGACGAGTTCATTATCTTCAAGAGTTTGTTGGCAAGCTCCATGGCAACTCTATCTTCATCACCACTCTCTTCATCATCTCCTTCATCCTCACTTAAGATGTATTTTTGCTTGTTCTTCTTCTTAATCTTGTCATCGATGGCATTGAAAGCAATCTTCTTTTGTTTCTCTACATATTTTGATGGTTGGAAAGCCTTCTTATGTTGTAGGCTCACCTCATATGCCATCAAGTTTACAATGCACTCCTTTATGGTGTACTTGCCCATGTCATTGGATTCTTCGCTACCTTTGGCCTTTGACTCCCATTAAGGTGTGAGAGAGCTGCTCGTCTCGAAATATGCGAGCGCTACTCCTAAGAATAGGAGATCAAATAAGTAGTAAACATATAGATTCAGGTATCATATCCATGGAACATTTGACCTACAATACCAAAATATCAATCTATAAAGAGTAATAAAACGATGAAAAACACCCACCTTTTTAAGGCGAGAAAATCGTGACTTGGGTTTCAAGTAAACGAAAACTAATCCTAAATAAGTACGGGAAAGTTGATGTTAAGATGCCAATCACAAGCGCATGTGTCGGTTGTGATTTCGTTAGGGTGTCTGCAATCAATGAATATTAATGTCTTTTTATTGGTTAATTAATTAGTTCATAATGTTTGCAATCAGGTTCATAGATGAGCCTTACGGATCATCGTCCTATCTGGTCCCTCCGGGTATGCACACATAGATGTATCCTTACAGTACATCGTCCTCGCTGATCCCTCACGGTATGTGTGTGAATCAAGATCTAAAACACTAAAAACAATTGCTTAACCTAAATAATACAACGTTTCATCCAAAATGGGTATGAAAACGTTGGAAGATATAACAATAAAGAGCATCAAATAACGCCATATGCAACCAAGCAAATCATTATTTTCATAGAGAATCTAAGCATAAGTTCCTGGTAGGGTTATGGTACGTCAGCAAAGATCTTATCACAAATAGTATATGTAGAAATCAATGAAACACTTGATATGTCGTGAAAATAAGACGAAAAGACATTAAATTCAAAGATTACATAGCCCTAACTACATCATAACTAAGAGAATTAGGCATGCATGGAGAGAAAAGAATCAATATTCATGGTCAAATACATTATCTAGTACTCAAAATACGAGTCTAAAACTCAAAATACAAAACCAAACTTATGAAATTTATCACCAAAGCTCCTCAAAAAGCCTTTAGATCTCCTTCAACAATAGCCCTCTGCCTCTGCTCCAAAGCCCCCCCAAAAGTTACGCAAAAATACGCCTTGGAATCCTTAAAATATGCTCTTAATACCCCAAACCCTAGCCAAATCACAATATATATATGCTGCAGGTTTGGGGGATCGGCGGGTTTGGATCCGCTCCAATTTGTCCTTAAACCTGCACCCGTTGCTGCATCAATCTCTACCGTCCATGAGAGGCACGATCTGATGTGGGCGCGACACATGGCCCGGGTCGCTGCTGACCGCTCCGCTCCGTGTTCAAATCGAGTCTGCCTCAGCCTTCATCTGGACAGTCGGATCAGCATCCGATGGTCAAAATCTAGCTGCGTCGGCCGCTGCTGGGATTGTTAGATCGCGACGGGGGCGCTACGATTCTGCCACGTGGTAGCATACAGGCGCGCCGTATTATCTTCGTATTTATGCTATTTTAAATGGTATTTTGCCGTCAAAAATTCATAGAAAATAGCACAGATCTTAAATAAATATGAAAAAAATAGCCGTTGGAATCGTAAAATTGAGATATTTATATGAAAAATATGATAAGACAAAAATACTCAATAAAATGTCATTTTATGCTAGATCAAGAAGTAGCTCTAATAATTATGAATAATCATAATACACGGGTATTAGAAGCCAAATACACATCAAATATGCAACAAATAATGCTAAATGAGGGGTTAAATATGCAATATTTATCCTGAATCAAGAGCTAAGAATCTTTGACACCCTATCTTTTTGGGATACATTCTTGCCTAGGGCTTCTAATGCGTTCATGATCTCAGTGAACCTAGTAAACATCTCAGAAATGCTTTCTCCTTCCTGTATCTTAAACAATTCATATTTAGATTTACACACACTTAATTTAGATTTCTTTACCTTTGATGTCCCCTCATGAGTAACCTCTAACAAATGCCAAATCTCATTCGTTAATTTGCACATCAAAATGCGGTTGAACTCATTTGCATCAAGAGCGCAGTGCAATGTCGTCATCGCCTTTGCGTTGTACTTGACCATGTCCTTCTCCGTCTTTGCCCTTTCTACCGGGGGCTTCTTGGACTTCTCAAATATGGACTCAGTGATGTCCCAAAGCTCTTGTCTCTCCAACCAAATCATCATCTTCACCTTTCAAGATGGATGGTTTGTGCCATTGAAGAGTAAGGGTCGAATGGTTGATAGTCCTTCCTCGTGAGATAGAGATGAAGTTCTAAAAGCCATAGTGGTTTCTCGCTTGCTTCCAACCTGCTCCGATACCAATTGTTAGGATCCATGAACACTAAGCAACACATTAGAGGGGTGGTGAATAGTGTAATGGCAAGAAAAAGTGTGTAATAAAAAGTTACTAAAATAAGCGTACAACGCAGTGGAAACAAAAACAAGATGCTCAACAACAATAACAGCAAAGAGAGAACGACGCCAATGCAAATGCAAACACAAGACGCGTATCCTGATTCAGATCCTTAATCCAAGGCGATCCTACTCCAGTCCCACCCTCGTAACCCGAGCTGTAGATTTCCACTAATCTTACCATAAATCAGGTACCAAACTCAAACAAGAGTTACAATCCCTAAACTGGGATATAAATGAGTAAACCCTTCTAGGATGGAGTAAACCTTCCAATGTGCTCTCACAACCTGAGACCTAGGTTAAAACAAAATGTAAACAAATACACTCTTACCTAAGCCTTGTAGATGATATTTCCATATGCAATGAAGGCTATGATGAGTGAAAACCAAGTGCATGAATGGGCTTGACACTTGGAAGAAAAACTCTCTTCAAAGCTTAACTCTTATCAAGAGAAAGAGAGAAAGAAAACCTGGAGTAAATGCTTTAAAACTCAAGAGAAAATAATCATTAAAATATTTATAAATGCAGAAAACTCCAGCAATTTATAGTGCTAAAAAACGTCGAAAATTGTGGACCAAAATACCCTCCCAACGGAAAAATCGACAGCTTTTCGCAAAGCACGGAGCTGTGTTTTTCAAGCAGCTGGGGGCAAAAGTAGTCGACTACGGTTCTATTGGTAGTCGACTATCTCCATAACGGTAGTCAACTACCAATATAGCTATAATATGCTATTTTGAGCAACAGGGAGAAACACTTCTTTTCCCATCAAAGTAGTTGACTACCATAGTAAAATTAGTGCGCTATTTTTTTGCTACATGGAAAAATCACTCAAGATTATTTGGAAAATCATTTTAAATCATTTCAAAACTTTTCCAAAATATTTTTGTGAGTTTGAAAAGTGATTTAAGGTAAGAATGAATGCATCTATAAGACATACAAAGTATCTAAAAATAAAGTGTAAATTACACAAAGAAAAGCAACAAAATATATCTTCAAGCTTGTGCATGCTCGAACATTGCCTTGAGCCAACATACTCCCTTTTGATTCATCATCCCAAGCATCTTATTAACTCTATAGAGATATAAATATCATACTCCTAATTATGTCCAAATTTCGCTCTTACGCCAGAATATTTAAAAAACTATTTAAATGATTCTGTAACTTAAACAAGTAGAACCATTAGCAATAACATAATGTGGTGATCATCATCAAAACCATATTGGGCTTAAGTAATGGCCAATATCCAACAGACGGTAGGGAGACGCGGGTCTCCAATTGCACCAGGTGATCAAGGAGCGATGATCGGGTGCTCTGCAATGATAAGGGGAAGGCTATCATCGGCTGATGTATTAAAAACCCATCGCCCATGAAGAGCACTGACCTTTGCACTTGCCTACAGGTAGAAATCGGTGACAAGCCTGACCTTACAAAGACAACCATTGTGAAGTAAACAACTCAGGCTCCCTTTGCGGTAGACCAAATCGTCAAACTGCATCGACAGATCGACCGACTTCGGCAAGGGGACACCAACTCTCCCGAAAACACAATCACCCTTCACCTCCGCCATCCTCAACACATCATACCCGAATGATGTCCCAAGATATGCTAGTTTTGGCAACTTGGTCAAGTCAAGCATCTGGAGACCTTCACCGAATACATGGAATTGAAAGGTTACTCTCCAGATCTTATGTGACAGGTGTGGCTTTCGCAAAGTGATAGAATTTATACCACAAGCGCACGACGTCGTCGTAGAGATATACGGGTCATCCGTAGGGAAGTCAGGTAATTAGTACTAATTCAACCCCAGGCCGTGGTTAGCTACGTGTGAAATATATATGGAATAGGGGGAAATAAACCGAATGAAAGAGTTCTATGGCTAGATATC
>JAULAV010006634.1:0-24998 GCA_030789695.1 Scilla litardierei | reverse complement strand
AGTGGAACCGAGAGTGCGTCAGACCCGTTGAAATAAGTCATGGTGATATGGTCTCACGCTCTCCCTCCTAGTTGATGTGGGTATTCTCTGTGGCCTTCTCTATGCTCTCACGTGGCCCTTGATCGATAACAATCTCTACGGGAAAGATCTTTTGCATCCATGGGTCCGTGCACGGCTCATAATCCATCTGGGGCATATAGTCTGAAGTATGGTGATGGATGTGAGGCCTGGCGTTGTGTGTCTCGAAAGTGGTACCTGAATGGGGAAAGAGACTCATATCAAAATTTTCAACTTGTAAAGCATACGAGTTACCTTCCATGGTGTAGGTTGTCGATGATGTATGAGATGCAGCTGCCTGATCCCCAAAAGTAGAGGTGGTGGGCATAAAAGGAAATGGTGAATCCATCTGGCCATGGGTTACCATGGGATCCTCCACTAGTGACTCAAGGATATATTTCTGAAATGCAAATGAGCGTGATGGGATCGTTGGGCCTTGGTTTGCAAAGGAACTCTCCACTAGAAACTCGAGATGGGATTTGGGTTGTGGAAATAGGGGTGTGATCATCTGGTGTTGGGCTACTAGGGAACTCTCCACTAACAACTCAAGTTCAGACTTCGATGGTGGGATAAGTAGTGGTGGTGGTGGAGTCCATTGGTTTTGGGTTGCAAGGGAGTCTTCCAAGAATATTTCAATACTTGATTTTGGTGGTAGAGGGTGTGTGTAAATTTGGGGGTAAGGATGGGAGGCTTCTTGGTATAGGTTATGGGTATACGAGTGTGTGGTGTACGGTTGGGCACTGAATTGGCAATGTCTGGCCATATGTCCCTGCCTCACACAAGCTTCACAAACTACGACAACCTACGAAATTTTTTTCATATCCCCACGTCTGAGCATTGTATGACGTGTAGGCATCAAAACTCCCATGGTACATTCCATTGGGCATCCACATAGTTCAAAGAATCCACCTGACAATAAAAATTATGGCAAAGTCAAGTGCGTCAGTGGTACAATACATATCACAAATTAATAATGGTTGGGGGATGAATTCGTTTATTACATTTATAAATTTTGATATGGCATGTATTCTAAACTTAACCAATCGACAAAACTAATATCAATCAATCCAACCTCCCCGGCAACAGTACCAAAAACTTGGTAGGAGCATTAAAATTTATAACCGCAAGCACACGACTGTCGTCATAACGCTTTACGGGTCGTCTGCAGGGAAGATGGATAATTGAGTACCAATTTTTTCCTAGGTTATCGTTAGATACGTGAATCAATGGATTAATATAAAACAATTATAAAATCACAGAGATGCACAAGAGGAGAGAGAATAACAATCAAAACAACAATAAAAAGGAAATAAAGAAAGCAATAAATACTTATCTCATTGAATCCCAAGTTAGGGTTGTCAATCTTAGTTACAATCCAAGAGAAATGCCAATTAAACTAATCTAAACTCTAATCTACTCATAGGAAATAAGAAAATGGGGAAAAATTGGGCAAAACACACTCCCAGCTGCCTCTCCTCTCTCTGGCAGTGCTTTAGAACTTTTATAAGTCGCCAAACCCTAGCGGATCGGGTAGAAACCCGACCCGACACAGCCGCGTTGAAATCGACACGGTCGCGTCATCCTGGTGCTCATGAGGGGGCTCTAGCTGCTTCAGCGACGTGATCGCGTCGCTAAATCGATGCGGTCGCGTCGATTTCTTCAAGTTACGCGTTAGGACTACTTCATTTGACGCGGTCGCGTGTTTTGAATTCACACGGCCGTGTCATCTCTGCAGCAAGGTGAGTTTTGAGCCGAAGAGTCAGAGAGTTACCCGGCCCATTTCGATTGGAAGACGTGGCAGCGGTGATTGGTGGTTATGAACTACACAACGCGGTCGTGTGCACCATTGTGACGCGGTCGCGTCGTTTACTCTTCTAGCTGCTCTTCTTCCTCGTGGATTCTATATGACATAGCCCTATGGAATGATCCACATGGCCGTGTGGTTCTTGAAATCCTCCAATTCAGCTTGCAATTGATTTCGTTACTTCGCCTTGCTTCCAGATCTCGTTCATTGACACCAATAAGCACTTTTTTGCCTTTTTAGATTCCTGAGTTTGACTTCTTTTTCCTGAAACACACAAATTGGAACTAGAAAGTAAAAAAGGAAACAAAAGTGGGTAAAATAGAATAAAATAGTGAATAACATGAGGCAAAGTGCGTTTGAGATGAGTGTAGAATGTATATAAAGAGACCACTCATTAGCATGCAAATGGGATAATACTGGAAAATCAACCATGATTTGCAAACTGGAATAAAGTTGAACATCTTGAAGATTGTGTTCACACCCAAGTAAATCATTAAATTGATTCAAACGGATTACTCATCAGGTAAAAATCCATTTGCCGGTAACTGCATAGGGACACACAATTACAATGCAGACCATCAAAATGCCACCTTAGAACCCATTTATCAGGTCCTGATCACCCTAGATAAATAGTTTTCGAGAACTCCAAACGGTGGAGGCGTTTAGAGCACATCTTATAGAGTGTGCCTTGATGGGGTCCACATCCCCATAGGACCATTATAATCCATCAGAATACTTCCTTAGAACTATTTATCGGGCTTAATCACCCTAGGAAAATAGATTCCAAGCACTCTAAACCGGGGAAGCATTTAAAAGCACATCTCATAAATTGTGCCTTGATGTGCCCTCATTTAATGATTTGATAATGACGATGAGATTCTGATGATTTTTCACATAAAAAACTCTTTAATTTCCCAGTACTAGGTTCAACTTGGATGTCACTATCATCCCTGAGCTTAAATCTCAGTTAACCATCAAAATATCAAAATCTATGATCCGAGAAGAATAAATTAATTATGAAACTGTCAAACAATTATCGGACATAGTTACTGACAATCCGAATATTGTCAAAATCACACATTATTGCTGCTAAAAATCCAGCTATAATTAACATACCAAAAATGATGGATGCAACCCACCAGCAACAGAAGTGGATGTCCTCAATTAAGAGAGAACAGACCACGAGGCTCCAAATAGAGGAAAACTCATGGAGACCTTAAAACAATACCACTACAGGAAAGTAAGCTCATCTCCATATCCTCTCCCTTTCCAGACCCCCAGAAGAGGAAATTCTGTAATAAAATTAAATATAAATGAATACTGTACGTAGATGGGAAGGTGTTTGGATAAAAACACACTTGTCGACAAATATTTCACGATTCATTTTTCCATTTAAATGATAGTAATCGATCTACACTCCGTTGCTAAAAAAGCAAAAGTGATTGACCAAAAATGTGGAACGAGGCAAAAATAAGTTGAGCTGGACTCACTATGAAACATGCAGTGTTTGGACCTGAAGTCTTAACATCAAAAGGTATCAAATCTGTGGGAATAGTGAGTATTGTATAAAATATAAATAAATTCATATGATATAAGGTATAACGTATAACTTAAAGGTTCTTTTCACTGAAACCAGGAAGTAATAAAGTAAGATGAGCATGACTCACTTATGAAATATAAATGATGCACTAAACTCCCTGGTTATGGTTGCGAAACCCTCACAATTGGCAAAAGAAATTGTGGATATGCTGCTTTGGATATTGTGACGGCACACCCCTAATGATTTATTCCTAATTTCATTAATGGACTGAATAGACTTTGGGACATCTATTCTATAAGAAATAATAAAATACAATCAAGAGAGTTCCTTAAACAAGGACTACTACTAAAAGGTTGTCTTTGCATTTTTAGAAGAGTAAAGAAAATGATTTGAGAAGTACTCGAATCTCATCAGATCTCCAGAAGGAAAACCGAAATATCTGTTTAAGCCTAATGTGATATGCAAGACCTAGGCAAAAATAAAGACATGTCTTGGCTTACAAACTTATCATCCTGAAGATGAAAATATCATCCAGCAGATGAAAATATCATCCAGAAGATGAAAATCATGCAACATTAAACTTCATACACCTGAAGATGAAGATATAAGGTTTTCTAGGTCCTTAAAGGTATAAATTCGACGTCCGACCTAAGTCGGTCGGATGACAAAAACAAATTAGCAGCAAAAAAAACTTAAAACAGTTTTAAATCAAAGCTATAAAATTAACAACCCTAGCCAAGATCTCTACATTCCCATGGTTGGGTCTGACCAACCCATAAGGATATATCTATCTAACATTTTCAATTTGTAAACGCATGTTTAATTTAAACTATATACCTTTCACTTCGTTTCCGCAGAATACGAAGCATCGTTTTCAGCAACTTTTCTTTAACCCCGGCCGCTCGTCTCGAGCCACACCTCGTCCCGAGCCGCACCTCGTCTCGAGCCGAACCGAACCGCATCCCGAGGCAAGCAACACCCTCGTTACCGAGCCAACCACGCGTCGACGAAGATTTCACCTTGAGTGGATCCTTCGTTAAGACTTTGGATCCAATCTGAGCTTCTTCATAGCTTTGCTAGAGCCCGAACATGAGCAAGGAAGAAATTTAGGGAGAAAGAGAATATTTTAAGCTCAGATCCGGACTTGCTCACGTTTAATGGAGCTACTCAGATCTGGAGCTTGGGACGAGTTTCAAGGAGGGGAGTAGGTGATATGCTCCTATTTTACAAGTTTTATCGCATATCTTCATGACACATTTCATCCTCCAAACCCCCATTTTATACGATTTTGTGCTATTATTTGGAGCAATATGAATTTCGGAACGTTTATTCCATTTTAGGGATTTGGAGCGATATCGGAGCAATTTGGAGTCAATAAGACGATTGGTGACATGAGAGCACCAATGAGACTCATGATAACATGCTTGAGGTACCAAAGAAGAATACTGGAGCAAGGAAGGGGCAAGAGAGAAGGTCGCACGATCGAGCTATGATGCGGCGAAGGAATCGAGCGACCCGAAGTGCTGAAAACCGGACAGCCGTGCACTATTTCTAAATATGCTATCACCTGGGATTTTTTACTATTTTCTGATTTTTGTTTCCGATAATATACTTCAAGATGGTTCCAATGCCACCAAGAACGCGCCAATCGGAGGTCGGATGAGCCCTGGGGAATTTCTGCAAGTTGGTGCTGCAGTGCTGAAATTCTGTGACACCTACTCGACCGAGCAGAGCATTCTACTCAACTGAGAAGGGCGAAAAATGATCCTGAATTAGGTTTTTAGGCTGAATATTCACTGCTCAGTCGAGCAGTTGACTGCTCGACCGAGCAGAGTGCTGTACATGCTGCAACAAGTTGAAAATGCTGACCGTTCGACTCCGACTCGACTGAGCAACCACTTCCTCAGTCCGAGCAACCTCCTACTCGACCGAGTAGGATCTACTCTGTCCGGTTTGGCAGAGCGACATATTTTGAAGAAGCTCGCTTCCCTGACGTACTCGACCGAGCAGGAGGGCTGCTCGACCGAGCAGCTGGACTATTCGACCGAGCAAGCATCACTCCGCCCGAGCAAACATGTGGACGACGTATCTGACTTTTTGACGGCTCGACTGAGCAGCTCCCTACTCGGACCGAGTCGCCGTGGACCTATGCTTGCGTCCAGATCGCGATTATGTTTGGCGAGGGTTTTGAGAGGAGATAGGGCAGCCGTCATTGAGGGGTTCTACAGGGAGTTCTAGAGAGAGTTCTGTACGGATTTTTGGGGAGATTTTTGTATACTTTTGAGAAGAGAATTTTTAGATCTTTCTTAAGTCTTTTTGGTGAGGATCTTTTGGGGAGTTTGGCTATGCCCTAGGCCCCTCCTTTGTATCAAGATAAGTATTTTTGTCTCTTTAATTCTATTTTTATTATTTCTTTGTGATTATTGATTGAATATCTCGTTGATGCATGCTAGGATGAATTCTCTTGCTATTATTGAATCTTCTATTGTTTTTCGTATGATGCATGTGTAGTTCTATCTAGGGCTAAGGGATTAGCCCATGTATCTTAGGATTTAGATGTAAAGTTGGGATTTTTATAGTGCGTTGGTATAAAGGGGTTGTATTTTGGTTGATCTATCAAAATCCGTAGGAGAACTCGTACTGAGATCGTGCCCACGGTCGGTGGAATCAATTAGCTTAAGGAGTATCATACGAATTTCATTAGGGAGTAAGTTGATTCAACCGAGGTACGTGACCATGCCCGGCTCGTGCCTTGATGGGATCCACCGATGAACTATATCACTAATTGACGGCTACCGCCATTGCGTCAATAAGAGCCACCAAAATACCTCGAAGCTCCAACCCACGAGAGTGGTATGAGTTGAGAGTATTCGAACCACGAGAGTGGTGAGATTATTGTAGATCCTTAATGCACGTATCGTATGCGCTTATTGCGATAGCGGGGTTAATGCGATACGTTAGATTCATGATGCCATGACACATGAATTCACTTCCTAGATGCTACAATCCCCAATAAAACCAATGCAACGTAAGAGTCCTAGCCTAGTGTCGACGTCTGACGGTCCTAGTGGTGAGTCCTAAAGCCCTAGTCTCTTCTTTCTTTCATTGTGTGGACCCCTTTATTTGTGACATCGAATGACACGACTTTCGCATCCACCATCATTACGACACTCCATACTCCACATCCACCAATAAACCCGCAAGTCTAAATAGGTAGTATAGCATCGCTTCCCCGTGTTCGATACCCACTTGCCACTATACCGTGCGCTTGCGGTAAACAACATCATTTCGGAGTTGTATGAAGAGGATGCAAATGAAGACTAAAGGGACCATCACGTGAGTTTATGAAGAGGATGCAAGTGGAAAAGTTCAGTGATATGCAGTTGACAGCAAACTTGGAGCAAATGATAGATGATGCTCGATCTATCGGTTTGCTAACCGTTACGGTAAGTAAACCATCCGATCAAGCATTCATCGATTTTGTTATGGCTAATGTCTCTGATGTTGGTACTATCATAGATGGAGTGTATGCTTCACTTGAAGGTGATCAGATCCACCTTTACACCATTAACACTCCACAAATAGAGACATCTGAGCTATTAGAGGAGAACACATATATGGACTTATTGAGAAGCATCGTGTATGCAGTTCGATGCACCGGCCCATTAACGATAATGGCAGGTGACCCTTTTGAGCTTGGATTTCAAAAGTTTATTACTCATCGTATCTCTACCATAGGCACAATTGATGATGGAGTCTGCGCTCTAGTTGAGGGGCACAAGACCCACTTTTATACCGTGGCTGAGATACATGAGCCCATAGAGCCACCTGCACCTACTACTGAGACGGCCAAGCCATGCAATCAGGTGCCCCGAGTTCCAGGACAGAAACGAAGATATATGCGTAGAAAGGAGAAGATGAAATTCACTTTGCCTATCATACCAGAGGAACCAGAGGATGAGGCCGAAGTAGTGCATCGTGAGGAGGCCGAGTTATATTTATTTTACATATTGAATGCGGAGCCAGAGAATTTCGTCGAGGAGATCGTGCATCGGGACGAGGACACAGCCATTCATTAGGATCCTGAGCATCACCCTCCTCATTCAGAGCTTCTACAGCCACCTCATCATTCCACTGACTCTGATGACCACCCACCAGAGCCTACTGCTCCCCTTCAGGGAGATCTCTTCACCCCCTCGCCATTTACATTTGATTCCCCTCCCGTGTATGATGTCTATTATGATTCAGATTTCGATGACTCATTGCACCTTTTATAGGATACACATACATATGATCAAGAGGTACAATGGGACGTATATGAGGAGGAGGGCGAGGAGTTAGCACACATGGAAGCTGTTGAATATGACCAGGAGGTGCGCTGGGATGAGTCTGACGATGATGAGGAGCACCCTGACGAGACCCACTTTATTATTCCAGAGTTGCCTGAGGAACCAGGGGAAAACAACGAGGAGTTGATCGACGTGATGCACGAGCATAGAGATTTATTTCCAGGGAAGTGTTGTCAACCATTTTTAATTTTAAATACTATTGTTGATGACCCTCTCTGGAATACATTTATTTTGGGAAAAAATTATCCACATTAGATTGATGCGGTTTATCTTCCAGGGTACAGGTGGAGTCCTTGGAGAGATGCTGGGAGCGGCATTGTTGGAATCTGATGAAGCCCGTGGAGATAGGCACCTGGCAGAGCCACAGAAAGGGCAGATAGAGCAGCTGCCTCCACCGGCAAAGATATTGGACCACCTTTTGCTACAGGTGGTATCAATCTAGTAGTGTAGTATTTTATGCTTTCAATAAACACGAATCCTCTCGATAACGAGAGGACTGTATAGGCTTTTATATGCTTTCTTAGTTTAATAAATTCACCCCATATGATGGCTCCAAAATCTTTTACACACAGAACCCATTTTTTAATTGCCCTCTTCATATTTTGATATGTCCCGCCATTTTGCTAACCACCATCGAGCATTTCTTTCAAGTGAATACTCACTTTCTTATTCGATTGACTTGATCCCGCTTAGCGAAGCCGTGACCTTTTTGATCGAGTCATTCGAATAGGATTGTTTGGTATTAGCTTGGGAGAATGCGCTCTCATGCATCATTGAATGTGCATGTAGTTGCATTAGGATTTCATGTCATTCATTTCATCACTTTTCATTCACCCCCTTCATATTTATCGTTGTTCCTCACTTTCTTTTTTTATGATCACATTGAGGACAATGTGAAGTTTAAGCTTGGGGGAGTGCATTTCCATGCCATTTAGTTGCATTTTTCTTTATTTTAGGATTTTTAGGATTTTTTCAAATTTTTGCATCATCTTTTTGTTTTTTCCATCTTATTTTCCTTTTATGTGTGTTCATGCATCACATTGCATGCTTGTTTTTCTTTTATTTCTTTCTTCTATTTTTATTTCTCTATTTTCTTCTCTTTCTTTTGCTAGATATGTTCCATGTGATATTTTATCTTATGCTTTCACCTTTCTCACAATGCTTATTTTTCACGCCATGCTACTTAGAGATTTTCATAATCCCTATGAGTACTTGAAAATATTTTTTTGATGATCTCTCTAGTGCGAATGCATGAAGCTTATTGAAACTGAATATGTAAAGTAGTATCTCGTATGCTTTCATTGGAAATACACCAAGATTCACGCATCACTAGAATATCTGAAGCCTTGCTTTCATCTCTTATTCGCATTCTTATTGCATGCTTGATATAATTGAAAATATTATTGCTTGACTTCACTATGCATTGAATGATTAAGGATACTCATGCTATTATACAAGTTTAGTTGATGAATTATTTTACAGAACCGTTTGTGCACACTTTTGAGTGAACCGAGCATTATATCTATTCCTTCTCCACTTATATCTTATATTCTCTACATGTCACTTGATTTCACTCCCCAAAGCTATTTCTATCGCATCTATTCCCAAAAATTCCCTACAAAATAAAAGCTTGCTCCAAAAGTCCAAAAAGCGAAAAAGGGGCCAAAACCAAAAATGCAAATACTATTGCTCCTACAAAAATCGAAAAAGAAAAAAAAGAGGGAAACAAAGCTCAAAATTCAAAGAAGAGCTCAATTCAAGCTTGGGGGAAAACCAAAAGAATACATATACTATTGGGAAAACCAAAAGAAAATTCCAAATCCACAAATACTTCTTTGGATGCGACGCCTAAATTCAAGCTTGGGGGAAATCTTTTGACCACATGAGTGAGCATGACATTAGAGTGGAGTCGTGCACGAACGAGAAAGTTTGATAATGCTAAAACTTATCGAAACAATTTAGTTACGGGGATTTCTTATGATTTGATATGAGGATGTGTATGTCTTGATTTTTATTCTATTCTTTATTGCATGCTTTGTGTGAATTTCCACGCTTTAGTTATATCTTCTGATTGAAAAGTGTGTCGCCAATGTTATGCATATTCGATGCTATGAAACATAGGATGTTGATATAAACTAAATGTATGAATACTAGAGAGACCCCTTTCGTTCATTCTTAACTCTCAAGTACTTCGTTTATATAAGATATGAAATTTCTGTGGTAGTGTGTGATTTACTTTCTAAGTCATTGTGATATATGGTGAATATTGATGAGAGAATAATCTAGCGATCCTCTTTTCATCATATTCCTTTTTGTTTTCTTATTTTTACCTCCCGATGAGCTTCGTATTCGTCTTCCTCGAGGACGAGTAAGAGGTAAGCTTGGGGGATTTTGATATGCTCCTATTTTACATGTTTTATCGCATATCTTCATGACAAATTTCACCCTCCAAACCTCCATTTTATATGCTTTTGTGCTATTATTGGGAGCAATATGACTTTCGGAGCGTTTATTCCATTTTAGTGATTTGGAGCGATATCGGAGCAATTTGGAGTCAATAAGACGATCGACGACGTGAGAGCACCAATAAGACTCATGATGACATGCTCGAGGTACCAAAGAAGAATCCTGGAGCAAGGAAGGGGCAAGAGAGAAGGTCACGCGATCGAGCTATGATGCGGCGAAGGAATCGAGCGACCCGAAGTGCTGAAAACAGGACAGCCGTACACTTTTTCTAAATCTGCTATAACCTGGGATTTTTTTCTATTTTTTGATATTGTTTCCAGATAATAGACTTCAAGACAGTTAAATCGCCACCAAGAACGTGCCAATCGGAAGTCGGATGAGCCCTAGGGAATTTCTGCAAGTTGATGCTGCGGTGCTGAAATTCTGTGACACCTACTCGACCAAGCAGAGCATTCTACTCGACAGAGCCGGGAAAAAAATGATCCTGAATTATGTTTTCGGGCCGAATATTTCACTGCTCGGTCAAGCAGTTGACTGCTCAACCGAGCAGAGTGCTGTACATGCTGCAACAAGCTGAAAATGCTGATCGTTCGACTCCGACTCGACCGAGCAACCACTTGCTCGGTCTGAGCAACCTCCTACTTGACCGAGCAAAATCTACTCTATTCGGTTTGGCAGAGCGACATATTTTGTAGAAGCTCGCTTCCCTGATGTACTCGACCGACCAGGAGGGCTACTCGACCGAGCAGCCGAACTTCTCGACCGAGCATGCATCACTCGGCCCGTTCAAACATGTGGATGATGTATCTGACTTTTTGACGGCTCGACCGAGCAGCTTCCTGCTCGGACCGAGTCGTCATGGGCCCACGCAAGCGTCCAGATTCCGATTATGTTTGGCGAAGGTTTTGTGAGGAGATTGGGCAGCCGTCATTGAGGGGTTCTACAGGGAGTTCTAGAGAGAGTTCTGTACGGATTTTTGGGGAGATTTTTGTATACTTTTGAGAAGAGAATTTTTAGATCTTTCTTAGGTTTTTTTGGAGAAAATCTTTTGTGGAGTTTGGCTATGCCCTAGGCCCCTCCTTTGTATCAAGATAAGTATTTTTGTCTCTTTAATTCTATTTTTATTATTTCTTTGTGATTATTGATTGAATATCTCGTTGATGCATGCTAGGATGAATTCTCTTGCTATTATTGAATCTTCTATTGTTTTTCATATGATGCATGTGTAGTTCTATCTAGGGCTAAGGGATTAGCCCATGTATCTTAGGATTTAGATGTAAAGTTGGGATTTTTATGGTGCGTTGGTATAAAGGGGTTGTATTTTGGTTGATCTATCAAAATCCGTAGGAGAACTCGTACTGAGATCATGCCCACGGTCGGTGGAATCAATTAGCTTAAGGAGTATCATATGAATTTCATTAGGGAGTAAGTGGATTCAACCGAGGTACGTGACCATGCCCGGCTCGTGCCTTGATGGGATCCACCGACGAACTATATCACTAATTGACGGCTACCGCCATTGCGTCAATAAGAGCCACCAAAATACCTCGAAGCTCCAACCCACGAGAGTGGTACGAGTTGAGAGCATTCATTCCCTGATTTTGAAGCGTAAGAGTGCAATTGGATTGGGGATACCCGATTTAAATATTTATACCGCAAGCGCATGGTGTTGTAGTGTGGCTTGGGGGTGAACACAGGGAGGCATGGTTGTGCTTGTATCTAAGAGGAATCGGTTCACCCAACGGGTGAGCTAGCCCAAACAATCGATGATTTGTCATGGAATGTAATTACGGAGGATAAACAATATAATAGGAAATCTAGGACTTCGTTTTCCACCCTATCATGTGTTCTCGCTTTTACGATCTACGGATAGGAAAACGATCAAAATTAGAGTTTACTGGTGAGACGTTGCCTCTAAGAGGGATACCAGCGTCCCATGGGCCCGATATTCCAGTCGATGCCCAGGATGATACGTTGGACTACCCGGGTTCGGTCGGTGGGCATTCTCATGTCCATTAACACCGACCGACTTCGGGAGCACTAAGCTCGCAATGATAACTCCCAACATCTTATCCCGCCTTTCTCACGCGCTAGGATTCAATGTCTACGCTAAGGGCTTGAGCTGTGGCTAGGGAGTCAACCGCCAGGTTTATTCCCCCTTGGCCCGACGGTTAAAGGTGGTCTTTTTCCCGCCGATGACAATGAAACACCCCGCTTAACCATCTAAATTCCTAATCCCTGTCGAAATCCTAGTCCTATGGACGCATTAGGGAGAACCCACGAAGGGGTTTCCACCAAAATCCCAGATTTGGGAACTACTCACAAATCATGGCTAAAAAGCAATCTAAACAAAAATCAACCGTAAAAATCATGATTAGAAGATTGAAATGAAGTAGTAGCAATGGTATAAAGATAATAACAAAGTTTTGAAGCGATCAGAAGACTTACAAAAAGGATAAATTTCCACCCGTCATCGTACAAGAAAAAATACAGAAAAATAACTACTCCCGTTTTCAGCAATCTAGGGCAACTATATATACAAATCGACGTCACCCGATCGGCTGAAGAATCAACCGATCGGGTGAGCTGCTACACGTTTTGGCCATCGGCTTCGAGAACTTCAAACGGACGCCGATGAGAACGAGTGAAGCAAGTGGGTCGTCATTTGAAGGTTTGCAACATCAGGTCACCCGATCGGTTGAGAATTCAACCGATCGGTTGGAAATATCCCCAAAAATGGCCGAGAGTTCCGTCGACTTGGCCCGGTCAGCGAACCATCGGTTGAGCCCTCCGGATCGTCGCTTGGAAAATCCGCTACAGATGAACCGATCGGGTGAGATGTCACCCGATCGGTTGGAATTCAGCTCCAAATTGGCCGAGAGATCTGTTGGATTGAACCGGTCGACGAACCGGTCGGTTGATTTTCTTCTCACTCCAGCCTCCGTCTGGGTCGGATACGCGTGCACCACCCGATCGGTTGGCTATGTCCAACCGATCGGTTGAGGGCTGAAAAATAGCGATCTTCGTCGTTTGACCCCCTGGATCGTGGGTGAATCCTCCCATTGCTCCGGGGACTCATGATATCTTCGTTATATGTCCCCTACACTGGCGATCTCTTGAAAATACACAAAAACACCAAAAAGTGAAAGAAAACTAAAAATCCAAAGAAAATGGACACGGGACAACGGAAAACAACGGAAAAACACAAAGAAGACATGCGTGGAGATGTAAAATATAAACACATGTCAAAATCCCCCAAGCTGAACCCTTCCTCGTCCTCGAGGAAAACGAGTGAGAGTAGGAGCTCGGAGGGAAAAATAATAGAAAGAGAGAAAAAGAGAAAGAAAAATCCTAGATCGCCCGTCAGGGCCAACAAAATCAAACACGCCACACTAAACAAGCATACAACAAAACACATCACCAAGGAGATATGAGTCCAAACAAGTGTTGTGGGCCCACGCGGTGAAGCGCGAGTGAGTGTGGTCGTGCGCTAGCAGACAGTGTCACTATCTACATTGTGTAGTAAGCTCCATATACACATATCCAATGAAAGACCCAAATATCGATTCGATTTGAAATAAGCGGTTAATATCTAGTTCAAGCATGCATGAGAACAGAGTAAGAATCGAAACGTATCATGTGTCAGAGACTCCACAGTTAGGGACTAGGAAATCACCACACTATCGCCTAGATAATAGCTAGGAAGTTCCTATTCCAAGTGTTTTCGAAAACGATGGAGGTTAAGAAGATGTGGAGTAGAACACTCGGTGCAAATTCTAGCCTTCCATTTATTCTCGGTAGGTAGGAAAATATTCACAAAGGAATTTTTTTGGGTTTTGGATATATGTATATTTTTTTGGATTTTTGGTTATACATATTTTTTTCTTTTCTCTTTTTTTCGGTTTTTCTTTTCTCTCTTTTTTTGGATTTTTGGATTTTTGGGTATATACATGTCTACTCTCCCAAAGTGGGAGAACGGTACACGACGAGGGGATTTGCACCAAGTAAAATAAAAAAGAAATCGGATTCTAAACACTTGGGCAAGGGAGATTTTCTTCGCTAATCAGGGCATAGGCTAAATAGGTTATCCTAGTCCTAATTATGGAATCCCGACATCTGCGAAATGAAGTATACGATATAAATATATTCATGCATATAGAAGCAGACAGGAGAAGCAAATACCTCATATTCAAATCGAAGCATGATAATCTAGGGGTCATCCCAGGACAGGTATACACATCAAAATCACAAGGT
This sequence comes from Scilla litardierei, assembly GCA_030789695.1. NCBI lineage: Eukaryota > Viridiplantae > Streptophyta > Magnoliopsida > Asparagales > Asparagaceae > Scilla > Scilla litardierei. The sequence goes on along the minus strand of JAULAV010006634.1, from coordinate 10,528 downwards.
ATAAGCACACTATAAGCTTGTCACGACACACGACTCACATAAAAGAAAAACGGACCCACAATGCATGAAATGCAAGAGGACTCAGCTTCCTAGGGTTAGTGAATGTGATTATCAAAGCCATGCTAGGTGTGTGTGTGTGTGTGTGTGTGTGTGTGTGTGTGTGATTCTGTGGCAATTCATCATATGGGGTCATCTCTAGGAGAGAGAGAGAATAAAAGATGAGAAGAAAAAAGAAAAACACGATGAAAACGACTCAAAAACGAAGAAAAAGACACAAAAGACGCACGAAGTGTGACTCCCCCAGCTGAAACTTGCATTGCCATCAATGCAATAAAAGTAAATACAGGAGGGCAATGAAAATGGGGGGATACACACCAACAAAAAGAGAATAAAAACGAGAAAAACACACATACGAAACTGAAAAATAAAGGAGGAGGAAAAAGAATACAGAAAATAAAAGATAGAAAATCACACCAAACGACATATATAAACTAGCACACTATGATGAAAGAACAGGACAAAACACACAAAATTTGAATTCCCCCAAGCTGGACATGAGAGTGCTAGCAATATGATATGATAATGAGGGTGCAGAAATATGCTTAGGGGAAGATCGAAGAAGAAAAAGAAATAAAAAAGCAGGAGAGGGACTGTCCTCGTCCACCTTGGTAGAAGATGGAGGGGTGTGGAGGGGAGAGGTGGGGGTGTGCGGAGAAGTGGGAAGAGGGGTGGATGATGTGTGTGGATGGGTGCGGAGGTATGAACAATGGGTGGTGTGGTGGTGATGATGGTGAGTGGTAGGGAAATGGCGACCAATGCGGTGGTAGATGGGGTAAACACGGCGACAGGAGAGGATGGTGGGGGAAGTGATCTCGAATGCACCTGCAATTTCTTGCGACGCACGTATGGGGTGACAGAAGTGGAGGGTGGTGGATCAGTGGTGTCGACGGTAGTGGTCGTGAGTGGAGGTGAAGTGGCAGTAATGGAAACAGTGGTAGCGGGAGGGGAAGGTCGCCTAGGTGGTGATGGGTGTGGTGATGAATGTGATGGGGGAGGTGATGAATGTGATGGTGGAGGTGAGGATCATGGCAAGGTTGGAGGAGTGGGTGGAGGGGGTCCGAAAATGTGGGTTAGGTGGCGGAGCATGGTAGACACGTTCCTCTCTAGTGCGAGGAAACGTGGGTGCGAGAAATAGAAGAGGAAGGGTCCGAGGGGGCTGAGGACAAAGCACAAGCGCACAGTGAAGCTTGCTCACCCTCGAGAGCAAGGCGAGCGGAGGCGGCTCGGCGAACGGAAGAAGTAGAGGCTGGACGGGAAGTGGAAGTGGTGCCAGCGACAGTGGTCATGCCGGCACCAGAGGCTAGGCCTAAGAAGCCTCAGTTAGAGCCTCAGAAGTGATAGGGCCAGAAGCCGAGGTGGGACGACTAAGGCCAGCCCCGGAGTCTCCTTGGGACACAGGGATATCCTGCTTGCCTAAGTGGGCGGCATGGGAAGGTGGTCTGGGTGTGCCCAGGATAAGGAATGGAAGACGTAACCCCCTAGAAACTCTGGGTCGGGAAGGAATGTCCAATCTGTCACAAGAACGATAGTCATACGAGCAGGGTTACGGAGAATGGTGTAAGGAGCAGGGGGTGTCCGTAGTAAAAGGTGAAACCACCGTCGGGTCGGGGCTTGATCATATGCATGTGCCGCAGGACATCAAGATCTATATGTGTAGGTCCTGGGGCAGAAGGCAAATCTCTGGGGATGACGATATTGTACTGGGGATATGAAACTATGATGGTAATAAGGCCCCCATAGCAGTACTTGCCCTTGCCAGCATGGCTAATCTCAAGTAACTTGTGAATAAGCCAAGCACCGGCGTGAATGGGAATGCAAGGGGCCTCGAAGGCGATCCCGTCATCACCGCGGATAAAATCGAATGTCATGGCCCACAAAATAAAAAGGTCAGGGATAGTCATGGTCCCAGATTCATCCCTGGGGAAGAATGTACAAGATATGATTCGGTGGGCCAGAAGAAATACGGGTTGAATGATGGAGGAGGCCTTGGCCTTACCTTGGGGATAATGATCGTGGAGGGTGATGCGAAACCAAAATTGATCGACGTCGAAGTCGGGGTGATACCCGTAGGGGCGGATAGCGTCGCCCCCAAGAATGGGAAATCCGAAAATGTTATTAATAGTATTCAGGTGGGTGCGGATAGTTTTGTTTTGGACCCGAAAAACGACGATCGATCTCGACTCACAACAGAGAGAAGATAAGAACTCTAGTGTGATGGCGGGGTAGGACACTGCGTGGGCGTTCAAGAAAGCTCACCAACCTAAGTTAGCGAAGAGGGTCTCGACTTCAGAGAAAACTCCGAGATCGATAAGAGTTTGGGCGTGTGCAAACTTGGTGGAAAGGTGTGAGCGTGCGTCGAGTCTATTATAAAAATCTTTTTATTCAAGACTCAGAAAACGGTAACCACGCGGGCCCAATATTGGGTCCTCAGGAAGGATGATAGGTTGGGGGGGGTTGTGTAGGCAGTGTAGGAGGAGGACGTAGATAGGTGGACGTGTGGACTTCCGTCTCTTGCGAGACGGCTCCTCCTCATGCATGATAGCTTTACCCTTATCTTTTTCCCTAGCCATGATAGTGTGTGATGCAAGTGAATGTAAGATATGACAGATGCACACAATCAATGGCAATTGAGAAAAAATATAGTAATAGGGCAATACTAAAAATTGAGCTAAGGAGCAAAGTTACCCAGAAGCGAAGTTAATCCTTGCTCGCAAATCACCCAACGCTGTGCAATTGATGGGAGTGTGAAGCCGCGGCATGCCTCTTCAACAAGTTTTGAAATTTTCGAAAAAGGGTGAGAAAGGAGCTAGGGTTAGGGCAAAGAGTAGGGTCGATTGAAAGAGGGAGAGAGAGAGATTGATGGAGAGGGAGAGAGAGGAAGTGATGAGGTCGGTTGAGAGGGGGTGGAGATCGGTTTGGGCAAGGAACGTGGCCGGTTGAGGAGTGGAGAAGTCGAAATGGTGGAGGGAATTCGAAGTCAGGTGAAGAAAACGAATCGGGCGAAACAGGGGGTATTTATAGGGTTTTAGGCGAACCGATCGGGTGAGATCTCACCCGATCGGTTGGATAAATTTTCAAAAAGCTTGTTAAAAAGTGGCTACAGGCGAACCGATCGGTTGAGTTTTCAACCGATCGATTGGCCGCTTCATGAATTTCCCGAGAGCATCCCCGACTTCACCCGGACAGCGACACGACCACTGCTTCATATCAACTGATCGGTTGATTTAGTCCCCAAATTTCCCGAGAGTTTTGCTCTTCTCACACGATCTGCCACCCGGTCTCAGTTTGCTTCACCCGAGCGGTTTGCTGAAGAACTGATACAGGCCACTTTCTGATACGTCCCACCCGATCGGTTGAGGGATCAATCGATCGGTTGGGGGCTTGTTTCCTACACAATTTCAAAAATAGCCTAAGTCTCTCGGCGAAAGATCCCGATGCTGAATTTATTCACCAAAATAAGAAAAATAAATCTAAAAATAATCCTATAAACAAAGACGAGGGTTTAGAACATGGGTTGCCTCCCATGAAGCACTGTTGTTTAACGTCGTTTGCTCGACGCCTGGTAGATGATTTTCAAGGAGGACGGGGGTGATGCCCAATGTTTGGCATTCCTTCAGATGTTGGAGCGCTGGCCTTTGGTGTTGTCGGCGGTGATAAGTAGACTTGCTCGACGATCCTTCCTCCCTTGATGTCCGGGGGATTCTCCCTCATTTTGGTATCGACCGCCACTTTTCTTAAGATCCGGATCTCATCAGCGGTGAGCCCCATGGGCTATTTCCCTTCTCTCCTCGTCGGAGCAACTTTTTGGAATCCGGGAGGGATCGTATTAGAGACACCCGCTTCCAAAGAAACTACTTCCTTCTTCAAACCGACGTGCTCTTCTAGGTCCCCCAAGCTGTCGGGGGGTTCCTTGAGAGAACTTCTCATGTCCCAGCTTCCACGGATCTTTCTTCTTCAATGTCCAGCATATTGCAACCTGGTTCATCCGGAAGGTGCTTCATAGAAAACCCCAAGTCAAACTCGACCTTCTGGTCGCTAGCATTAAGGGATGACTTCCCTTTCTTCACATCTATCAACACGCCAGCGGTGGCCATGAAGGGCCGTCCAAGGATGATGGGTGTATGAGTGTCTTCGGGCATGTCCATCACTACGAAGTCTACCGGCACATGCACTCCGCTGACGTTAACTGGCAGGTCATCTTCAATTCCCACCGGATATTTGACCGATCTATCAGCTAGTTGAAGGGTCATACCCGTGGGCCCCAGGTCTCCCATCCCTATCCTCCTGTATAGTGACAGGGGCATCAGACTGACGCTCGCTCCCAAATCCACGAGCGCCCGATGGATCTTCACTTCCCCAATCGAATAAGGAATGGAGAAGCTTCCTGGGTCTTTTAGCTTGGGCGGATTCGCTCGCTGGATGAGAGCACTACATTTTGCCGTGAGAACGACCTTTTCCTTTCTGGAACCCCTCGTCACCAAATCCTTTAAAAATTTCGCATAGGAGGGAATTGTCTCTATGGCTTCGAGGAAAGGGATCTGAAAGCTCAAATCCTTGACCATGGCGAAGAACTTGCCATATTTTTCATCAATCTTTGCCTTGGCAAGTCGTTGTGGAAAATGCACAACTGGCTTAAATACTCTCAGGTTCCCCCTCCTCGTCCTTCTTCTTCTCTTCTTCAGGGACTCCCTCCGGAGTCATATTCTTTGGCGACCAAGCTCCATCGTCATTAGCTTTTTCAGTTGGTCGCCCACCGACCAACGGAGCTTCAGGTTCTTTAGTGGGTGCTTTTGTAGGAATTTGTGTCCCGATTCTCAAGACGATGGCAGATACATTAGAATGATCATGTGTTAGTGCCAATGTCTGATTTGCCCCTCTTGGATTCACTTCCGGTTGACCCAGCAATTGGTTTTATGCCCTTTGAAGGTTCGCCACCTGTAACCCCAGCTGGATCACTTGGTCGGTGAGGGCCCTCTGCCCCATCTCCAACTTCAAGTTGATCTTCTCCTGATTCGTAATATAGTGGGTCAAGAGGGTCTCGACTGGGGAGATAACTCGCTGCAGGCCATATGGCTACTGCTGCTGCTGCATGGGCTGCTAGTTCCTGGGGGGATACTGCTGATATACTTGATGTGGCAGCTGCTGTTGCTGATACTGCTACTGCTGCTGAGGCGGCTGATATACTTGTTGCTGCGGCTGCTGGGGCTGCTGATACGGTGCCTTATAGCTCAAATTGGGGTGGTTCCAGTTATTAGGAGAATAAACTAGATTTGAGCTATTCCTGGGTGGATACAGCGCATTACCCGTCGGGTTGAATAAAAGTGCGCTAGCTTGATCCACCGGTGGTGAAATATCACCACCCTCGAAGTCTCCCATGACTTACCGCTTCCACCACTGCTACCTGTTGGGTGCTGGCACCACCAGCTCCTACCATAAGCGCTAAGATCTGGGTCACTAGCAAATCGAATTTGCTAGACAACTTGTCGACGTCCTCGACTCTATGAATGCCTCCAGATCTGGGTGTTGCATGCTCATCGCACCACCGCTCATTGTTTGATGCCATGTTTTCTACAATGTTGTTGGCATCTTCTTCACTTCTTGACATAAAGGACCCCCCAGCCGCGGTGTCCATCGAAGATTTTATGTCATCACTCAACCCATTATAAAACAGATTTATAATCTGCCACTTTGGAAGCTCATGATGAGGGCATCTCCGCTGCATCTCTTTGTATCTCGTCCAAGCTTCATGCAAGGACTCGTGGCTGGCCTAGAAGAAGGAGGAGATCTCACTCCTCAGCTTTATCTTCTTTCCCGAGGGAAAGAACTTAGTCAAGAAAGCGTTCGATAGCTTCTCCCAAGAATTGAAGGTGTTCGGGTCATTCCCCCTAAGCCATTGCTTGGCTTTATCCCGCAGAGAGAAGGGGAATAGCTTCAGACGGATTGCTTCAGTTGTGACACCATTAATCCTGAATGTGTCACACTTCCCGAGGAAGGAGTCCAGATGTTCAATAGGGCTCTCCATGGGCACCCCAGAAAATTGATCCTGCTGGATCCACGTCATTAGTGACGGCTTTAGCTCGAAGCTCTGGGCTACAATAGCCGGAGGTTGAATGGAGGAGGTGGACCCGATGGAAGGCATCGAGAATTCCAGCAAACATTTCTGGGGAGGATTGTTCTCTCCCATGACTTCGGCTTCTTCCCTTCTTCTTCTTTCTGCGTTTAGACGCCTCATGGTGGCGTTGATCTCTCGGTCTAAAGGAATCAAGTCGTCGATACTCCTTGTATTCCTACGCATGAAAAGTCACAAACACCCCGTGAAGCAAGTATGGTATGGAAACAGATAAAAAACAGAAAAATAAAAATAGAGAATAAAAAATGAAAATGAAGAATGCGAAAATTATCGCGAGGTGAAGATGTGAGCTAGACGCAAGGGTTCAAATGGTCATAAAATTAACAAGCACGTTGCCTTCCGGCAACGGCGCCATAAAGTTTGACGTCCCCTAGTTTTGAAGCATAAGAGTGCAATTGGATTGGGGATACCAGGTTTAAATATTTATACCACAAGCGCACGGTGTTGTAGTGTGGCTTGGGGGTCGAACACAGGGAGGCGTGGTTGTGCTTGTATCTAAGAGGAATCAGTTCACCCTACGGGTGAGTTAGCCCGAACGATCGATGGTTTGTCACAGAATGTAATTACGGAGGATAAACAATATAAAAGGAAACCTAGGACTTCGGTTTCCACCCATCATGTGTTCTCTCTATTACGACCTACGGATAGGAAAATGATCGGAATTAGGGTTTAGTGGTGAGGTATTGCCTCTAAGAGGGATACCAGCGTCCCATGTGCCCGATATTCCGGTCGATGCCCAGGATGATACGCCGGACTACCCGGGTTCGGTCGGTGGGCATTCCCATGTCCATTAACACCTACCGACTCTGGAGAACTAAGCTCGCAACGATAACTCCCAACATCTCATCCCTCCGTTCTCAAATGCTAGGATTCAATGTCTACGCTAAGGGCGTGAGCTGTGGCTAGGGAGTCAACCGCCAAGTTTATTCCCCCTTGGCCCAACGGTCAAAGGCGGTCTTTTTCCTGCCAATGACAATGAAACACCCCACGTAACCATCTAAATTCCTAATCCCTCTCGAAATCCTAGTCCTATGGACGCATTAGGGAGAACCCACAAAGGGGTTTCCACCAAAATCCCAGATTTGGGAACTACTCACAAATCATGGCTAAAAAGCAATCTAAACAAAAAATCAACCGTAAAAATCATGATCAGACGATTGAAATGAAGTAGTAGCAATGCTATAAAGATAATATCAAAGTTTGAAAGCGATCAGAAGACATACAAAAAGGATAAAATTCCAGCCGTCACCGTATAAGAAAAAATGCAGAAAAATAACTACTCCCATTTTCAGCAACCTAGGCAACTATATATACAAATCGACATCACCCAATCGGTTGAAGCATCAACCGATCAGATGAGCTGCTACACGTTTCGACCGTCGGCTTCGAGACTTCAACCGGACGCCGAGGAGAATGGGTGAAGCAAGCGGGTCGTCGTTTGAAGGGATGCAGCATCAGGTCACCCGATCGATTGAGAATGCAACCGATCGGTTGGAAATATCCCCAAAAATGGCCGAGAGTTTCGTCGACTTGGCATGGTCAGCGAACCGTCGGTTAAGCCCTCCGGGTCGTCCCTTGGAAAACCAGCTACAGATGAACCGATTGGGTGAAATGTCACCCAATCGGTTGGAATTCAGCTCCAAATTGGCCGAGAGCTCTGTTGGATTGAACCGGTCGACGAACCAGTCAGTTGATTTTCTTCTCACTCCAGCCTCCGTCCGGGTCGGACACACGTGCACCACCCGATCGGTTGGCTGTGTCCAACCGATCGGTTGAGGGCTGAAAACAGCGATCTTCGTCGTTTGACCCCTAGGATCGCGCGTAACTCCTCCCGTTGCTCCGGGGACTCATGATATCTTCGTTATATGTCCCATACACTGGCGATCTCCTGCAAATACGTAAAAACACAAAAAAGTGAAAGAAAACTAAAAATCCCAAGAAAATGGACACTGGACAATGGAAAACAACGGAAAAACATAAAGAAGTCGTTCGTGGATATGTAAAATATAAATACACGTCATCGAACCACGAGAGTGGTGAGATTATTGTAGATCCTTAATGCACGTATCGTATGCGCCCATTGCGAGAGCAAGGATAATGCGATACGTTAGATTCATGATGCCCAGACACATGAATTGACTTCCTAGATTCTACAATCCCCAATAAAACCAATGCAACGTAAGAGTCCCAGCCTAGCGTCGACGTCCGACGGTCCTAGTGGTGAGTCCTAAAGCCCTAGTCTTTTCTTTCTTTCTTTGTGTGGACCCCTTTGTTTGCGACATCGAGTGACACGACTTTCGCATCCACCATCATTACGACACTCCATACTCCACATCCACCAATAAACCCGCAAGTTTAATTCAACCTAGGAGTAGACAGGTAGTACATCACCGCTTCCCCGTGTTCGATACCCGCTTGCCACTATACTACCAAGCATTTTTTTGTGTGGTGGTGTGTCTGGCACGATGTTAGGGTCGGGAAGAGGAGGTGCCAGAAGACGGCCTCTTTCCGTGAACGGGTGGTGTGGTGGCTCCGCATGTGCGAACCATCGTGTCGCATGCAGTATGATGATATGGTATGAAAATAGAGACGGGAACGAATGTACCGTGAGTGCGAAGGATGCGAACGATACGAGTGCACAAAAGATCACCCAAGCAAGTCCGCACAGCTACTACTGACGTCAGCAGAGAGTACCTGCAATTCAAAACGGTCAAAACGTCAGAAAATCGAGTAAAAATGGGTTATACACAGATACGAGGTGACTCGGACCGAGCAGTGATACTGCTCGGTCCGATTTGTGCTACTCTGTGGATGGTTTTGACCGATCAGACCAGCAGCTCGGTCTGTGCCCTAGGGCACAGATTGGGGGGGGGGGGGCGAATCCGACGATCGCCGTTAAGAGAGAGGGGGGTGAACGACGGGGGTTGGGGGTTTAAAGAGGGTGGGTGTGGGGATTTGGGGGGATGGGGGTCGGCGGCGCCGTCGGCGACGGTGGTGCTGTCGACGGTGCCATTGATGAAATTGGGAGAATGAGGGGGTTTAGGGAGATCTGAGAGGGGGGAGGGGTCGGTCGGTGGGGGGGGAGTGAGTGTTGTGGGGGGATCAGCTGCACCGTCGTCGGCGGTGGCACCGTTGACGACGGGCTCGACTGTGCGGGGTGAAGGGGGGAAGAGAGGGGAGGGGGGCGGAGAGATAGAGAGAGGAATGGAGAGATCGGGGGGGGAGAAGAAGATGACGGGAGTAGGGCGGCGCTGAAGGCGGCACCGGTGGCACTTCGGGTGGACACGGCAGAGGGAGGGGCATTGAACGAGTATGGGGTTAGGGAGCTCGGGGAAGGGAGATAAAAATTTTAGGGTAAAATTTTTTTAACTTTGGTAATAAACAGTCGGGTTTCGCGTTTGGAATTATAGGCCCGACCCAACTCGGTCCGAGCAGTTAAGCTGCTCGATTGGGTCAATGAAAAATTTTGAAGCGAAATACTCCCTTGTCTGCTCGACCGAGTAGTTTGATGCTCGGTCCGCGTCGAATCCTACTCGGGCCGTGCCAATAATATTCTGTCTGGGTTGGCAGAGTGATGTTTTCTCCCCAAATTTCAAAGCCTGTACGACTCGATCGAGCAATAGGTTGCTCAGACTGCGTCGAATCCTACTCGGGCTGAGCCAATAATATTCTGGTCGGGTTGGCAGAGTGACGTTTTCCCCTTACTTCAAAAGCCTGTAGTACTTGACCGAGCAGTTGGATACTCGGACCGAGTTGATTCCTACTCGGACCGAACAGAAAGCTGCTCGGGATGCGCCATATAGCCTTCCTGTTTCTGTGTCTGTGCTGCTCGACCGAGCAGTTATGCTGCTCGGTCGAGTCTCCTGTGTCTTCTGTCCATCTTCTTTTTCTCTCCCCATATCTTCGAATCGGATGTTCTCCTCCGGCTTCCTTCCGTTTATAATGTCCATACGCATACCCCCAATTGTTCGGCCTACACAAAATACGAACCCATCAAATTTTTGTGATTTTTTTGTAGTTTTGTCTAAAAATACGAAATAAAAAACAAAAAAAACAAGAAACCGAGAAAGAAAATCCAAAATCTAAGGAATTGGGTTGCCTCCCAATAAGCGCTTGTTTTCAGTCATGAGCTCGACTCCCTCTAATATATCAGTTTTCATTTGGTGCGCGCGGTGGTCGCGGGTCAATCTTCTCGATGGTGCAATCCGGCAGTATTTGATTTCCGCCTACTCCAAGATTCTCCTCCATGTAACATATGATCTCCGGTTCCTTGTGATTGTGGGAATGTCGTTGAAATTCCTCATCCAAAACTTGGATGTATGCGACGACCGCTTTGTT